>QNQO01002088.1:0-160956 GCA_003290165.1 Berberis thunbergii | reverse complement strand
GAGGGAGAACTGTCTCTGTCCAGCAAACAGCCGATCGATCGATCTCTCCCTCTCTCTGTTGGGTTGACTCCTTCTTCTCTCCAGATCTCTTCTCGGTTCTGCCCTCATCTTCTCCCATCTTTTCTTTGTAATTAGGGTTTGAAAAATGTGGAAGGATCGATCGAAGAGGAGAGTTTATTTGCAAAGACCGAGTCTGGACCGTGTTGGTGTCAGTCAATAAATTTTGACCGCTGACCACGTGTCGAGCTCGTGTCGGGCGCGAATCCGTGTCCGACACGTGATACAGGGGTTTTCCAGAGAGTCGGTGCATCAGATAGCGTCGTTGGCATTAGTATCATACTTGATGTAATTTAACCTTGAAAAATAACAAAAATAAAACTAAAACTACGAAGTAAAAGATAACTTGATCTTCATAATCAACCAGCCTAATTATGGCTAGTGCTCTAACTTTATCATTGACCTTCGTAAACCCAGCCAAAATAATACTAATAAACTAAAATTAATTAAATACCTAATTAGTACATGCCCTATACCCCAAAATGATGACTGCAAAATAAAAAGTATTCTGAAAGAAGAAAACCAGATTGTGTGGCTGCCACCTTGGCCCGAAGCTAATGCCAGCTTTTTTTTGGAGAACCTACTCATTATGGATTATTATGGGATTCCAAATTTGACACTAGATGACAACCTGAATGATAGAAACTTCTCACAGCCGTAGTTATCAAAATGTATTCTATCATGTATCGGAAATATATATATATCATCATCATCGTGTATCATAATATATAGTGCATATGTTTTATATTTAAGCATATGAAAAAAATAGACTTATTCAAGTAAGGTGGTCTCAAAAATACTTTCGTTAACACATGACTTGTGTAACACATAGGCAAGCTATTTCCACCATCTGTGCATCATTTTATATCCATGTGTCATAAATTTATTGTACCGTATCGATAAGGCTTAGATATATATATCAAGTATTGTATCGTGCATATTGTAAGATATTGATAGCCATGATCACAACATAACATGTGAAATATGTATTACTAGGGTATTCCTCGTGCCGTTGTCGCGATAAAAATTTAACATGATAAATTGAGTTTATTTTACTTTAAATATCAAGATAAATAAATATCAAAATGTTGGGTATGAGAATCGGGTTCATGCACTCTTATTGGGGATTGATTGAAGGTAAAACATAAAGACTAACTTTAAGTCCCAACCATGAAACGAATCTCAATCATGATCTATGTTTATCGACAAACTTATCTCTTGGTGCTTTAAATTTTGTTGGATTATTCTATTTAGGTAAATCTCAGCCGTCTTTTATCTCCAACCCCAAACACCATTAGGACATTATAGTTTAAAAATAAAAATAAAAAAAATTGCAGACACTAATTGATTAGGCAAGAACTTTGGAATGAGCTTATTCTTGACAAGTGGTGCTCTTAATTTTGGGAAAATAGTCATTGCCACAAACAGTCTAGGACTCATCTCTATGTTGCTCCAAAAGCGTGTTTACTCCAATCTACATACTTTTGGAATATGTTGAGACTATTCTCCACACAGACACCTTATGATACAAGTAACCAACCTCTTGTTAGTGTCTTTATCACTTTTTGTTCAGCTGAATAAATTTGGCCCTTTCAGCCTGTCTTGGTCTATCATAGTTTGACAAATTGGATAAATAGAGGTTATTTGCTCAATCTGCTTCTAGATCAAGGAAAGGATTATGCTTCTTTTCTCAGTCTGCTTCTAGATCAAGGAACATATTATGGATCCATCTCAAAAAGTGCAGTTCTCACACGCAGAGGGTTACAACTTACAAGGAAGAACTACTTATTCCTACACTGATCTTCGATATATTTTCCATTGTTATATATATATATATATATTAAATTTTATTGTGTATGTTCCTTTCTATTTAGGCTATTTTACAAGGTAAATAAAAAAGTTTCCATGTCTAATAGCTATGCAATTTTCATGCAGAGACGACCTTAATCGTTTGACAGAACTATTACAGTCAAGGATTGTTGATGATCATGAAAAGAGAAGTCAAGATGTAACTAGAAGAGCAGAAGAAGAAAATCGAAGAACTTCAGCTGATGAAAAGCTAGCATTGCGTTTACCTAGGGTCGTAGACGAGGTGACGAACTCTCGTCCCGAGGCTACTGTAAGTAATTCTGTGTTCAGTGTACTTTTCTCATGAATATTTTATGGACGTATTTGCATGTTTAGTAATATTATGCAGATATATTGTTATCTTTAGAGATTCTGCTAATTCTTTGCCCATTTCAGGTACCAAATCCAGTCAGCGCTTCACCAATAGACCTCGCAAAGGCGTACATGGGAGCTCGAACATCAGAACCAGGCTTTGTCTCTCACAGTCTAATGCTCAAGGATGAAGGAACTCCTCTACCTGCAACTGGGTTTTCATCAAAATCATCTATTTTTCGCCTGCTACTAAGTCTGCCATATGTTGGCCAGGGGCAAGGGTACAAGAGCAACCTGCTTATTTAACCCCCAAATTGACAGAAACAGGGTTGGACTTCATAATTTGCCTCGAACACCTTATTCCCGACCTGCTCATTCTAGGTCTACTTCTAAGGTACAATGAGTTTGATGGTTATTAATAACCTGATATCAGTCACTCTACATAATATTCTAGTGCCTTATTGAAGTATTCATGTCTTATCCACTAGTTGCAGGCTGGTGGTGATAGAGCCCTGAATATCTCGTCAACCCAGTGGAAGCAGTCACAAACTCCTGTATATGGTGATAAGCAGGTGATGTATAACCCTAAATCAATAGCTTTATGGCTCAAAACGTTTCAAGCAAGAGCTATTCTCTGTTCGCCAGGTGTCATTGATTCATTGGATTGTATTTTACTCCTTGAAAAACATTCTAAGCCACAAGAAATAATATGCAACAATCATGGCCATTATCTGAATTATTATATATTTGGTGTATTCCACTTGAAAGATATTCTACTTCAGCAGAAGTACTATGCAACAGCAACCACAGTTATCTGATTTATTTGTTTATTTTACACCTACTTGAAATATCTACTTCCACAGAAATAGTAGGTACAAATCTTCATTATATTTTGATGTAATGAATTTTCTCCGAAATTTGGCTGTAGACTGTCAACTTAGTGATTAGTTACTCGTATTGTATATATGAGTTTGTACTTTGATTTGCAAGGAAAAGTGTTTCTATTGGTTTTTATGGAATTGATAAATCAACACTAATCTACATACCTTGTTTGGGGTGGATGAATACTAATCTAGAGATATGGGATCCTTCTCGAGTCTTTTGGGGCCCTATAGGTATTTCATTTTTCAGTCATTGTCGTCTTGAGAAGTTGGAAGTCAAAATCTTCATGAAGAGCTTGGGTGCCTAACTTCATATGCCATGAGCCTATATATGGGAGGAACAATAGAATAATCAACACATCCATTGATAGTAGGAAACTGGTAGTGGAAGCATTAGGTTGTGACATTAGAGTTCATGGTGGAGTGGTTGCATGGATGGAAATATGGGAATCGTAGCAATGCGAGGCTCGATATGCCATCCCCAATTCCCATTTTCATCTCCACATCTGGCTCAACCCCCACTTGCGATCCTGCAGGTATCAGAGGTGCCTGAGATTCTGAGACACCTATATTCAAGTTTCATCACCATACCAGGACTGCCTCGATGGTATTTTTGGCTTTCAAATTAGTCTTTTGCATGTAAATCCACCAAACATAAATCTAGAACAAATAATTTCTACAAATCCAAATCAAATTCCAAATAAATGTGTTTAATACGTCAATAACCCAAAATGAGAATATGGTGTTGGCATCTCAAAAGCACGACTGGATGGGCGAATCTGAGGTGGATTCTAAAGGCCATCCAAACGATATAGTGTGTACTTTGACTGATATGTTGGGCTTTAACATCAAAGACGAAAGGCTGGCTGCGATGGAAGCAGGGTTGAAGGATCTTGAAATTGACACAGCTTGGGATGGAGCAGGTGTAGCCCAAGCCCAGGCTGAATCTGAGCTGGGGTAGTTTTTGGTTGCAGCAGGTGGTCTGACTTTTGGTTCTATTTGCTGCTCATGTTCTTGTGGTTTTCTTGATGTTTTGGGTTATGTGTTGTTGTGTCGACTGGTGGTGTAACATGGCAATAGCTTTTACTTGCATGAGGATGTAGTTTTTTTTTTTGGGTACTTAAGCTCAAATGTAACTGGTGATCTTTATGATGTGATCCTTTTGATGTGAAGACTCGATTCAATGTAATCATTTTGGATAGTTAATAAATTTTAACCTTAGGGCCTGTTTGGTAGCATGGAAAACATGGGAGTGAATTTTGCTATAAGAAAATAGGGGTAGGCACGGGACACGATGGACCTCATCCGATTCCATTCAGTTGTTTTATCTTCAAGATGAGATATACCTCATCCCGACCCCATTCCATCCCACATGGGAATGGAACGGGACAAGATGAGATGAGCATGATATAAAACAAGTGCAATAAAGTTGGGTTCGCATTATTCCGTAATGTCAATCAATTCATTTGTTTTGTAGTTAAAATAACGTTATAACTCCGATATAACTTTGATATAACTCTTAACGTGGGTGAGCCGTTACGTTATGGCACTATCATGTTATGGTATTACAACTCCGATATAACGACGTTATGTGGCCGTTATTGAGATAACGTTTTTTTTAATAACGCCGTTTTATGTTTTTTTTCTAATGCATTAAAAAAAATCACACATTTCATTGTCGATCGAACCAAAATCCTAGACTTATAGGAAAGAACCACAGTTTGCCGTTGCCAATCGCCAGAGAACTAGATCTCGCCGTTTGACAAAGAATGAGATAAGAAGGGAAGAAGACGAAGAGTTGATCACACTCTCTCTTGCGATCTCACTCTCATACTAAGGGAAAATGTTTTTTATTTAAATTTTTTGTTTTTAAATTTAATGTTATGAACATGATTTACTTTTTTTTTTACTATAATAACATTAATATTTTGTAGGGGTATTAAAATATATATTTAAAAAACTATTTCGTTATATCGTTATAACCTATAACGCTCTCGGACCATTATGAGTCCGTTATCCATTTGAACTGCATAGTTCATTTGTAATGATCACTAAGATGTATTACTTGTTTCGTGGGTTTTTTATTTTTACCTTTAGCATTTCATAGAATTATGAGTATCTGTATATATATATAGTTATAAGTTATAAACACAACTCACTCATCGAACCCCATATATAAAATGCTAAGGATTTGGATGATTTTCCTAGACCCAACAATTGGTCCATACCAGCTATCATAGATAAATTGGAAACAAAAATCTTTTAGGCTGAAATGCATATCAAGTGGAATTGATTGCGTGATCGGATGGCCACCCCTATAAGAAAGTTCAGAAACCATTAGGGTAAGAGATTTGAAATATAACCTTACACTCTCGTAACTTCTAGTTTAATAGGGAAAATATGGAGAACATATCGAGCTAGCGGTTTGCAATGAAGGATTCAAACTTTTTGTAAAAAAGGCTTTGCATCACAAATTCCCGTCCCAAAATTTAATTTGCCTCACAACAATGCAATGGGTTTCAGTCACAACGCGGTGGCAGCGAACGATATTTGGGGCACCAATAGCCATATTTTTTAATTATTTTTAATAGTTATTTTAATTTTTTTATTATTAATGTATGTAAGTAAATTGTTTTTTAGTTAATAACTAATTTTAAAATTAAATACATCACAGAATAATAAAAGAGCTTTGCTGCCCTAATTGCAATAAGACCTTGAGTGAATTGTAGGATAAATATCTTTGTATTTTGTTATAGATTGGATTTTTAATTTTCATGTTATTGTGTTAGTTATGGATTGGTTACTTAATAGTCATGTTTATCTTGTAATAGTCATGTTTGTCTTGTTTGAATTATGGTTTATTAATAATATGCAAATTATATAAAGTTCATAAAAATATTATATTATGATTCCACTTCAACTTCATTGTAATTCCACCACAACGCTCGCAACACTTGCAGCAGAAGTCAGCACTTCGTCTCGACTCCTGCTTCAGACAATATAGATATTGAGTAGTCCCAACTTAGAGCTTGATAACCATTTTAAGTAATTGGTACTGGGTGGAATTGTAGTCCAATGCTGTCCCCTCTCCTTTTGTCTGTGATCATTGTTCAGCATGTTATTGTAATTTTTTTTAGTTTGTTTATCAATCATTCTTAACATATATATGTAGATCCAACTATTCTTTTCCATTTGGTTTAATATATTCATTGGATTTTAGCTGGTCCTGTTAAATGCTGCATGCTGCAGACCCATATTTATCGATATTAATACTGAGGGCTTTGTTTCTTTTGGGTGTTCTATTCTAGGTGACCAGGACAAGGATTTCGCCTCTAGAAGATGGCTTTGGATCAGTAGGACCAGTTCGTAGAATACATCGTAGATTGGCGCTACAACTCCTTCTAAAGGATCAAGCTTATCTCATCCTGCTAGCTCTAGTCCTTTTGGGGCAGAAAGAACTGATGCTTCAAAAAGCTTCTCACCCATGTTTAAGGAGAAACTTGAATCTGGAGCATCAACAAGCAGCAGTATGAAAGTTCTCCCTGGAACTTCAAAGAACAGCAGTGCCAAATTCCTGTCTGTGGATGTTGAGCACCCATCTCTAATGTTTGTGTCTCAACTGTTCATCCTCAGTCCAGTGACGTGGCTAGGAAAATACTGGAGCATCTTGATAGAAGTATTGCAACTCCCCAGAAAAAGAGTGAGGAATTAAAGCTGGCTACTTCATGGAGAAACCTTCTTCTCAGTTACCTACTAATACTCTGAATGCACAATTCAGTAATTCTCTTGTAGAAGGTTCTGATTCTCGTCGCAGTATGTTTGGAAGTAGGTTTTCTGGTCAAGGGAAGGAAGTTGGAGAAACATCTCTGCCTAAAGTTCAGCCCGAGCAGAGTAAAATTGATGAATCTACTGATGCAGTAATCATAAGCACTATGGCATCCAATACAGTTTCTGGTAAAGCTGCCTTTGGGCACAGTGTAGTTCCCAATTCAAGGCGCTTCTTCGATTTCAACAAGAGTCACAATTCAATGCACAAATGTAAGTAAGTTGGGTACTTTATTTATCTACATGTATTGTTTGCTTCAATGTCTAGCTAAGACTGACCTACGGTGTTTTTGGGTTCTTTTTTTCATGGGAAATTATAGAAATAGTGGAGATAAGAGAGCTAGTTAGAAAGTTTTATGATCTTAAAAATGTCTTCGTGTCTCGAGTGTTCAATGGGGAAATTATTCTTAGCCACTTCCCTCATTTCTCCCTCTCTTCATTATGTTTCACTATTTCTATGTTATCAACACTATTTCCATGGAAAGTAAAAATCAAACATACCTTACAATTCTTTTCACGGGTATTTTAGGGCTGTAGTGGTATGTGGCAAGCAGGAGAAGGTACTCCTGGTAGTTGTATATGTTTTTTTCCAGAAAAGTTGTTAAACATATAGTATTGACCGCAAATTTGGACTTTGGTCCTCTGTGAGTGAAACCTTCTGCAAATCTTGGGCTGCTGCACCTGTTGATCTGGATTACAGGGTGTGGTTTTGAGAATGTGCATGTACACGTGTGTGACATGCTGCTAATGTGTTTTTCAAATGAAATTATGCATGCAATTCCTTCTTAAGTGATTCCTGCACCCCTAGTTATCCAAACTGCACGTTACAATGATAGAGGATAATAAGTGAGGACATGTCAACTATTTGATCAGTGAAGCCAACCTACAATTTTGTTTATGAATTGGTTGAATATGCTGTAACCTTTCATTTTAACAAGTTGAGAGTACCCTTGTGGTTGTGCTTACAGTTAGTTTTCTTAGCAAATTGCTTTTAAAAGCCACATTCGAGAAATATGTTCACAGTTTCTTCTAATGTTGCTCGTTCTCGTTGTAAACCAACATTTTGTGACCATGATATGATTCAGACTCCTCCTAATCCTAATATCTGTCAAGACAGGAAATGACAATTTGAAACCTCCATGCGCAATAACACCAAATTTATGAACTGAGTGGACAGTTAAGGCGTCTTTATGGTCGAGAAAATCATTGTATACCTCACTAGGAAAAGAAAAATTTAGCTGACACATTGATCTGGCTCAGACATTGACTTGCTAATTGTTTTTCCTTATTTTTCCTGAAGGTTTCTGACGGGTTTGGTGAAAGGTCGCAAATTGGGAAGAGTCAGCAATTACCGCAACAGAGTCAAGCTGATGGCCAATATGTTTCAAGATTTCCAAACAGTGATGCTGCCCCAAGACGCTAGATGTGCAAAAGATGCTCCTAGACAGTCAATTGAAGTAAACCAGAGCTGACCTCTATATCTATTGCAAAGCCTGATCCAAAACGTGCAGCTGCTTTTGTTAATGGTTTTGGTTTTACTTTTCCCGTGTCTGCATCTTCTGGTACCCTTTCCGAGCCTCCTACACCTTCCGTCATGCCATCATTTGGTGCTGGCAGTTCGCCACAAAAAGAGGAAAGCACAAAGACTCCTGCAGTCAGTTTTGACTTGAAAGCAGGTCCTTCATTCAGTTTTGGCTCTAAAAAGGTTAGCCAGAGTCCTGTGTTCTCTTTTAGTTCAGCTAGCCCATCCCTGATAATGATTTTACAAATCCAAAGTTCACCTTTGGATCAGATAAAGCCAGAATATCTTTCAGGTCAGTTGGTGAAGATGCCATCTGTTCATAGTAATGCTACTCATTTCTTGTTCGCAGATACTTTTTTTTTTTTTCTGGGCTTTTTCCCATATAAATTGTTACTGTGACAAGCTAGAGTTGGTTTAAGTTGGTATTAATAGGCTGCTGTTCACCATTACTACAGTTAATTGAAATTATTATTCCTGCTTTTATTGTTATACTTGTTTTATTCAAGATTTAAAATCCATTTTGCATGCCAATTTATCCTTTGGCTATGGAAGGATTTGTTAGCCTCAACTGTAGCAGTAACTTGCTTTGGTGCTAAGACAGCTCAGTATACTGAAACTCCTAGAAGTATCAAGGTCTGCCAAAAGCTAATGATGTCCCCAAAATCGAGAAGGTATTATGTCAATTCTATGTAGTTTATCCAGTCCAGGCACATTCCATTTAGTTTTGATGCATATTTTGATCAACTTGCTTGTTTATTGTAGTTCGATCAGCAATGAAGAATTGAATTACTCTTTGGATCTTGATGAGGTATATGGACCCGGGTTTTGTAATGGGTTGCCTCTCTGCTCAAGTATTCTTGTCATTACTGTTGTGGAGTACATCTAAGTATCATTTCTGTATGGTCATCTCAATTGGTGTCAACTGCTTGGCATGAAACCAAATGGAAGACATCCATTTGACAAATATGATAGATTATTGTCTGTTGGCATCACTCCTTGAGCCTTCAACCAGTCTTTCCAATCGTAGTATGCCGACGTGCATGCAAACTTGGTTGGGGTTTCTGTGATAATTCTTGAAAGACAATGGAACTTCCTAATGGCATGAGGTGAAAGAAAAGCTTCTATTGTTCTGCATGCCATTGAAAACATGACAGAAAGTAACCAAGGAAAAGATAGCAGTTCCAGGAGCGTTTACATTTAATTTTTTGATGAAATGTTTGATGTGCAGTGATGAAGTTATGTATATTGCATTACAGAAAGTAGAGCGAACTGTACTTTAACTAATTGGGATTGCACTTGCTCTTTAGAGTGCTGTGTAGTGTCTTCTTGTCCTACAGACTACGTCAATACTAAGCTCTGCCTTTCTGTTGTACCAGTTCTTACAACACCTGTGTAGTTGTAAATGTCTGCTCTGCATCATCTGTTCAGAGACTGAACTTTTATCATGTGGTGGTGGAATGCATGGGGGAAACAAGTAGTGTAATGGTGGGACGAAGGGAAAGGAGATACTTGTGGATTTCATTCAGATAACAGTCTTCACTGGCTTGAGACAGATTGGTTTTTATACATTTCTGAACAAGACAGAAGGCCGGAATTGCGCAATACACTATGTTATTTTGCAAAGAACAGATAGGTTCAGGGCTAAATCACATTATGATAAAATTTTTATAGAATGTGAGATGGGATAGGCAATGACCCGTAAATTGGGCATGACACTAGTGACGATCCCAATCCACAATCCCTGAATGGAATAAAATTGATCCCCGTGGTTACAGTGACAGACAACGAACAAGTTTTACTGTGAGGATTGATGATTGAGATTTTTGTTTATCGAACTGAGTAGCACAATTTCACCTGGATTAGGGTTTCACACACTAAGATTGCGTTTTTTAAAAATATTTCACTAGTATCATTTAGTTGTGACGATATGCATGATAAAATGAAGAAAAAGGGCAACGACATTTTTTCGACACCACTAATTTAGGCTGACAGCATCTCCTACTTTCTGGAGCACACCATCACCTATTGAAGAACATCACTAATATAAACAAAAAAAAAAAAATTCAACATCACCTCTTTTCTATCTCAGGAACAATATCACTATACCACTTTGTCCCACCACATCACCCCGCCATCACAATGTTGCCTTGCCTTGCCCTTCGGCTAGTCACACCTCTTGTCTCCTATCTTCTTCTTCGGGTTCTTCTCATATGTTTTTCATCTCTTCTTTTTCACCACTAGCGGCACCACCCCGCCTCGCCTCCTTTTTTTATCGTTTTCTTTTTTTGCCTTTGAGAACCCCCATTCGCACAAATTTGCGCGATGGCAGGACAAAAATCAAGGAGAAAGAGAAGAAGATAGGAAGATAAGGAGGCGGGGTGGAGGTGCGGCTGCCGACAGTGGAGAAGAAGAGAAGAGAAAAGGATAAAAGGAGAAAGAAGAAGAACAACAATAACAAAAGAGAAGAGGAAAAGAGGAATGGTGGTGCGGGGGTGATGTGCTCGACGTCAGAAGGGGTGGTGCAATCGGCAGGGAGGCGGTGCAGTGGTAGTGGTTGTTGTTCCTAAGAGAGAAGAGAAGAAGATAAGAGGAACAATGGTGACAGAAAGGTTTATATTAGCGTTGTCCTTCAACATATCCAAAAAAGTAGGGGTGGGCACGGGACGGGATGGGATGAGATATACTCATCCCTATCCCATCCCGTTCATACGGGATTGGGACGGGAAAAACCTTATTCCGACCTCGTCCCATCCCATACGGGTTCGGGACGGGATCAGCGTACTGCCTGTGACTGCCGCGAAGATTATCATCATATAAGAGTGTGAAAAATATCTTTCTTATAATTAGATATAGATGTGGCATGCAAATATAAGGGTAGCTACTAATTCCCTAACAATGAAGTCGAGTGGGTTTGACTTTTAGAAAATGAATAAATGGGACCCACTAAGAGTATTGTGTCGCTGTGATGGCCTCCCAACTGATTTTACAATTTCATTACTGTGGGAAGCAAAATTCATGGTTCCTTGACAAATGACATTTCATCTTTTGTTAGGGAAGAAAAATAGACTTATTGGTGATGCTCTAACATATTCATAATGATTTACCATGAGTTTCTATCAGTCATCTGTTAGTTTTATATGAATAAAAATAAATAAATAAATAAAAAATATTAAAAAATTGCTTGGGACGGGACAGGATGGGAATGAATTGGTGGGATTGAAAATCTTCATCCCATCACATTCTAGAATGAGATGGGATCGTAATGAAATTATTCAATCCCATTAAGACCTGAAAAATCGGGACATAACATGACGAGATCGGAATGGAATTGGAATCGCGGGATGGAATGCCTACCCCTACAAAAAAGGGAGTGGTAGCATCTTAGCAAAACTGGCAGTGTCAAAAAGTTAGGTTAAAAATCATCTATATGAATTGACTAAACGGTCAAAACCAGATAATAGAAAAAAATAAATTAAAAACAACATTTGGATCAAAATGCCGGGAAAGGAGGTATATATAATGATGATGAAAATGTCAATGCTTCACAGCCTGCAGGCTATAGGAAAAGGATGGGATCTAAAACATTTCTCTTCAGCAACACCCACCACTCCTCCATCTAAGGAGAAACTTTCATTTCGATCTCAGGCCGGCATCGAATTCTTCAGGAAAAATCTATCTTTCTCATCAATCAAGGTTTGCCTTTCTCTCCGTGATCTGTGTTTATTTGCATAGAATTTGTATTGTTCAACCAAAATATATATATGATGAACAAATTCTGAATTACTTGACAGTTGGTTGCATTGCAAAAACACACACTCAAACAAGTGATCCACAAATGAATGATCTTGAAATAGTATTGCTTTTTAGAGAAGATGGATCAAGTTTATGTTGTAATTTAGCTAGAAATTTGAGAAAGGAAGCTATTTGTGTAACACCCATTCACACAAATGGTCTTCCATTAATTCCTTCTTGCAATTCTCCAAGACACTTCATCAAGGTTAATGAGTGAAGGAGGAAACCGGAATTAAGAGTTGTCGAACATGAATTGTGGCAATTTTTCGATCCCCAACACGTGCGTTGTGAAATTGAATATGGAAGTAGAACATTGAGAAAGGAAGTTGTTTGTGCAACACCCATTTTACTATAGGCTTGATAAAATTCTCTCTTGCAACGTTTGAAAATACAGTGTGTTTTTACTTCAAGCTTAAGGAGTTTAGACATTGTTATTTAATAATGATTTGCGGAAACATGAATTGTGGTTATTTCATCCCCAATATGTCCATTGCGAATGCGTTTTGAAGATGGAAAAATTCTGCAGGTGGGAAGCTAAGTCATAAACTAGTTATTTTAGAGGAGCGGGCTACTGGTGTACAACTAACCCACTTACCTTGAGTTTCTAGTTTCGCATCTGATCCCTGAAATGTTAGTTTGATAATTTGGGAAGGTTTTAGGTTTGACACC
Source organism: Berberis thunbergii (assembly GCA_003290165.1). Lineage (NCBI taxonomy): Eukaryota > Viridiplantae > Streptophyta > Magnoliopsida > Ranunculales > Berberidaceae > Berberis > Berberis thunbergii. The sequence goes on along the minus strand of QNQO01002088.1, from coordinate 148,050 downwards.
GTGTTCTAGTGTGATCTTTAATCATAAATGTTATTTGAACATTTTGAAGTTCTTAAAGTATCTTTATGGTATGTGTTTGCTCGCTTTGCAGATTCTTAAGAAATCCCATATGGTCTATTGGGTAGAGAGCGCTGAGAAACTTGGAGCCTTGCATTATAGACATAGTTATCACCGCATTCGTTGATTTGGTAAGGCCTTAGTTTGGAGAATGTGGACTTTTATTTGACTGCAGGTAGTTTTGTGATTGATTTTTCTGTTGCAGGTTGTCCGTAAAAAAAAAAAAAATGGATCCTCCAACTACAGATATTGGACCTAATCATAAAGTTGAAGGGGCGAAAGAACAAAATTTGTTGTTTAAATGTGATATTTGTGATACAGAAGTAGTTCATAAAACCGCACAAGTGATTCTGCCTGGGTTAGCTACAGCTTGTGTTGATAACACCACGGGTGATATGTTCAAGAGCCCTGCCTCTGTGGCCGCTGATGTGAGAAAAGAAATGGTGGAGTATCTCATCCAAAGAAGTGAAACAGTTGTTGCAGAATCCTTAATCCAAGACCCTGGAGCAGATGTGCTAATTTCTTACCATCCTACTAATATCATAGCAGATTTAGTTGATGATTTTGCAAGTACAAAGCAGAACTTGTTTAGCCGAGTTTCAGGATGGCTATTGAGTGAAAAAAGGGAGGACAAGATAGATGATTTTATACAAGAGATGGAATTAAATAAATTTTGGTCGATAGACAGGAGAGAAATGGTTGTTCAGACTTTGCTGAGAAATGTTGATTATACAAACAAGTATCACTGCACTATGAAATTTGATGCTGCCGAAGAGCTTGACAAGCACAAGAAGCAATGTATTTATAGGTCTATGAACTGCACGAATGAAGGATGCAGTGCTAGATTTGGTGCGATGCACATTGAGAAACATGATTTAGCCTGTCCCTTCAAGATCATGCCATGTGAGCAGAAGTGCTCAGCTAGCCTCATGAGACGTGAGATGGACCGGCATTGCATAACAGTCTGCCCAATGAAGCTTATGAATTGCCCTTTTTACTCTGTGGGTTGTCAATCTACTATTCCCCAGTGTCATAAGGAACAACACTGTGCAGAGTCTTTGCATCATCATGTGTGGTGTATTCTCAAAACAATTCACAAGGAAGCATCAATGGAGACTTTGGAATACCGCGTCGAGCTGTTGGAACAGGTGGGGTTTCCTTCTCAGCTTTTCGGTTTTCATATTCTTGATGGCTATACTTCTCAACTTTACTCCAATTGAACCTTAAAATTTTCTGAACACTTATAAATTAGGTAGTCGCGCAATCTTATTTGTACATATTTCTAGGGTCACGGTTAACAATTTAGCTTCATTTGTCTAAACTATGGATTGAAGTTGCAATACTAAGGACTTGTTTGACATCCTTTTCTGTGGTATAGTGCATGTGCTATTCTCCTTTGTTAACCTTTCAGTATCGCCTACCATGCTTGTACGACTTAAATGATCACCTGGAGCGTGATGAGATTTGCATGCTAAACATTATATTCAGAAACTTTGTGGTTTTTTATGATAGGGTCCTTTGAAGGTTTATCCCCTGGAATGATTCCTTTGATTGATTGATTGGGATATTCCTTGATGTAGAGCTTGAAACTGCCGGAAAATGGACAATGGCTCATTTTCCAGTGTATTTTGTTTAAGATACCTGCCGTCCAAATGGGTGATTACCAGCTTTTCAATAGGTTTTTAGTGGAGTTGATATCTATATATTCCTGTGCAAGATCTGTCCCAAAATAATAAAGTTAATAATTGCATTTTTAATAAGTAACCATGGATCTTTAGGATGATTCGATTTGGTAGTCTCATTTCTGGAACACCATAACTGGACAATACTATACTTAAAAATACAACATGATAGCTTTTTTGAATGCATCTCTGTATATGTTCGTCGTGAAAAATGATTTCATTGGGACGATTTGATAACACAATTAATGTTTGAGAGAACCCTGTTTGTTTTGCATATCTTGTTTAGTATACTCTTATTGCACATAATTTGCTGTGTTTCTTTGTGCTTCTATCGATCTCCAATGTGAATGCAACTGCTAAATGTTCATTTTGTTGAGCAGTCGACGGATTTCCATGAAATGTGTAACATTGAGGACTTGAGATTTCTAAGTAGGACAGTAAAAAGGATCGATGCCCAAATGGGGCCGCTAAACACTATGTCCCTAGTACAGTGGACAAGGAAGGCAACGAGAGTATAGACATGCCGCAACATTCATGGATCCAAGGGCAGACCTCTCAAGAACCAATTCTTCATGAATCGGACGCTGAAATTCAAGCACAGGCTTCGAAAGAACCAAGAGGTCAGATTGAGGAAGCAGGCATCCAAGTGCAGACCTCTCAAGAACCAACTATTGATAACTTGGCGGCGGAAAGCCAAGTGCATATATCTTCTACCGAACCAAGAGCTAAGTTGGAGGAGGCAGGAATCCAAATGCAGACTTCTGAAGAACCGATGATTAACATATTGGAGACTGTTATCCAAGTGCAGTCTTCTAGAGAACCAAGTGATGATAAATCTCAAGAACCAATTATCGATAAAACTGAAATCCAAGGGCAGATCTCCACAGAACCCAGAGGTGAGGTGCAAGCACACACCTCTTCAGAACCAGGGGGTGATAAATCGGACCTGACCTCTCATGCTCCAATTATTGATAAATTGGAAACTGAGACCAATGCGCAGACAACTGCAGTACCAAGAGGAGATTAATAGTGTCATGAAATGCATCCCAAGACTAAATTTTGAAGAGGACTATTATAGAGATTATAGGTATTACAGTGGCTTTTTTTTGTGTGTGAGTTATAGCATCAAAAATTTGGTCCACAGCCAGAAGATTTGTGTTAACTCTCAATTCAAGACTTAGTATTTGCTGATACCACCAAGTTAAAATGTTATCATACTCGCTCATGTTATACCGGTAGATTTTCTGTATTTGTTATCTATTATCCACATTTTTTCTTTATCTTTTGGTGTGTAGAGGAATAGCGCTCTACATGGAAAAGACGATGCAGTTGGATCCTCATGTCCATCGGAATGAATCAGGTTTGCATTCCGTATCCCAGTTGATCTAGCCACTTCTCAGACCCACCCGGTTACCCGTTTATCATTCGTCAGATCTGGACAAATTGCCATCCCTAATGCTGCAGTGAATAGTCTTGTCTTGCTTAAAAAACATTACACTAGAGGTTTGCCCCACACGTTCTAAATTTTTGTACTAAACTCATACACCTGCAACAGGCCCCAACCGTCTTCGCAGAGTCCTAATCTAAGTGTCTAACACTGTTGACCATGGGTATGCTGTCTGCATTGCACAACACCTCCTGGACCTTGATTGGCACCCTCTGAAACTTGAGTCTTCAATTCAAAACCACAACAATAGCATGCACATCAAATTATATAGTACATTAAATACATACATAATAGTACCTGGACAAAAAAACTAGCAAAGGGGGATCAAGTACCAATCACTACTGAGGTTACAGCCACACAGGGGCCTGATCAGATAAGAAAGGGGTTGGCTTGGTAAAAGTACCTATCCTGAAGATTGAAGAGGTAGAAGAAGTTAGGTCAGATGGTAGAACACGAAATGAATGCTACCGATCGATCACATTAAAAGCATAAATGCATAAGATAATATGAACGCTCATGAATTGACATTTCGGATCGAGTTATTTATGTTCCTTATTGGTACAATACATACATTCACTCCAACCAATATCATCTTACAATTCTATTTTGTGGACACTCAACATTCTCAACCTTTACATTAACTATCTTACCTGGTCTGATATTAATGAAACGTCTAGTGACATGCAGTGATTTTTTTTTCTTTTTTCTAATTTTTTTTTGGAGTTACGAATCGCGGTTTAGGCTCGGGCTGATTCTAAAACTCAAACACATTCGGATGATTATTGCATGATTTTGTATATGCTAATGATTTTTTGCTTGGGGTTTTTTCAATTTCACATCTAATGGAATTAGAAATTTTAGAATGTACTAATATTTTCAATGCCTAGAACTCGAGTTGTAGCGCATATTGATCCTAGCCATGGAAATAATATTCTAGGGGTGGAACAAGGAAAACTTTCCGATATAGCACGATCTTCGACCCAAGTGCGTATCTCTTTAGAAATTTTCTTTTGGTCAGGGCCAAGTAATCTAGACTACAAAATTTACTTTCAAAATTCACTTGTGCATTCGGAGCTGCCTGCTAACCAATGATCATGTATGCAGGAGAATCCGAAATTCTTGATATATCTGACTATGGGGTCTTAATCAAAGATAAGACACTCCATAATTAGCACACATCATTACCCTAATCAACAACATTAGAAACTAGCAAACATATATAATTTGAAAGTGCATGATTTAAGAAACTGACACAAGACAACAACAACAACATAAGATTCCTTAATGAACTTTGCTTCAGATACATTTTAAGACAGTTTTCATCATCTTCTTCTTCTTCTTGCAACACTTCATACTAATTAATAAACAGTCTTGATGGGGATGAGACTCAATTATTAAACGTAGTGTTTGTCATTCGACACTTCTCAGGTCCCTGCATATAACAAACTACAATAATTAGTTCCGAAAATGACTATATGTTGTTATTACGGTGTGATTAACATGGAGAAAACTGCTATGAACTTTGTGAGAAAACTACAATAATTAGTCCCTATGAACTTTATTTTTTTCATTCATATTATTGTGCATGTGATATTGAGAGAAAAAAACTTATTGGATCTTTAGGGCACTTGCGTTTTCTATAAGATTCAATAGTCAATATAACTTTCGATGTCTTACCTTCCCAAACTTGGCTTGATTCTTGGTCTCCAACATCAACCCAAAATGAATATGGGGAAAGTGTGCCCACTAGCAAAGATGAATTAATCAAAATGTCAGGATAAGCTCAATTACTACACAATAAAACTAAAGGAGAGCACGTTTAGGTGTCGCTCATGTAAATGTATATGAAAGCCATTCTAGTTAATTTGTGTGAATGATGCCCCATAGGAGACGGTTCATTTCGTATAGGAGAGACCAAAAATAGTTTTCAGTCACATACCATGTTAGCAATCCTCCTAATGTCTATAGAAATAGCAATGTCTTTGATTGCAATCAAATGAAATTTACAAAAAAATTCCAACACAACCGAAGACATTTCAATTAAGAGAAAAATTTTCTTTAATTTTCTTAGTATATGATTATATTCGTCTCACATTTTTCGCTGCAGTGCTAAATGCTTCCCTATGGCTGATATCAGGATTATTGGCCTTGATCCTCTGAATCTCTTCTCTGCAAATTGGACGAAATTTGATTAGTGATTTACTATTAAAAAAAAAATTCTATCACTAGACAATCATTATATGTGGAACTATATATATAACTTAAAAGTTAAAACATTTCATACTTGATGAACTGGTTATAGGCTGAAGGAACTCGGTGCTTCTTCTCAGGAGCTGCACACCCATTCAAGCAAGAAAATAGTTAGCTAGTTTATATGAAGCAATACATATGCTAAAATTCAAATTAACAAACAAGGTTAGAAACAAGAGGAAGTAACTTACGGCGATTTACAACACGCTCAGGAGTAGTCTCATTAGCAATAGTAGTTGTGGATACTGGCATTGAGCTGTTGTTGCTCTTTGATGAAGATGAAGACCCCATTTCCACTTTGCAAACCTGAGGAATGAAGCTCTGTGCCTGACATTTGAGCTACCATTTCAAGTCAAAAGTAAAGTAATTTAGGTTTCATAAAGTCACAATGGAGAGATAGAAATAGAGATTATTCTTCATATCTCATATATTATCATATGTTACAAGAATGTAAAGCTTAGTGAGTCTAACACTTATGAGTGAGATTTTGCAATCAAGATGATGCGGCATTATTAGAGGAAGTTTTTACAACCTCAAGATATATATAAGCACTTTGAGGATTTCATTGTTCTTTCAAGCCATGTTTGTTAGCTTTTTTTTGAATTTTTTTTATGCTGCTATCCCTTCAATAGATATTGTTTGTGGTTATGTTTTAAATAGAAGACGAAAAAGTGTAAAAACACAAAAAAATGGCCAAAATAAAAGTCTGGCAAACATAGCTAGCTAGACTTACTCTTCTTTCAAAATCACGCCATGTCACCCTAGTTGCAAAATACTAGTTTCCTAGTATTTTCAATTATTTATTTTTTGGCAAGTGGGGTTCTCTGTCTTGAATCCAACATGGGGCGATCATCGAGAGAGAGATTGAAAGAGATCAACCTCAAGAGAATAGATCAAAGCTGTTTATCTTAGAGAAAGGAAAGAAACTTGATTGAGATGACTGAAAACAGTTAGAAAACATCCCTATGACTATAAAAAAGAGCCTCTTGATTGACACTTTGAGAGAAAGGCTTGAGATCCATCCTATCAAAATAGGTATCTCAAGTCTCAAACTAAGTCTTTTTTTTTTCACTTATTTACTATTCAAGTATGAACAATAAAACACTATTTTTCAGAAAATGTTTCCATCCCTTTTAATTACAAAGTACAATGTAGGTGCTAAAGGAAGAATTATGATACCCTTTTAAAAAAATGAAACCCAAAACCCTAGAAAATGCTATATACAAGCCTAACTTGAAAATTGAAACATTACTTTAGTCTGGAAATACAGTCTACACAAAAAGCAAAACTAGGTTGAGTAGCAAGTAGTAATGGCGGCTGATATAGCTAGCTAGGGTTACTGTCAATTTCAGGGGTCACTTCATACATCAAAAGAAAACCCTAGTTTTCAGAGGCAATGTTAATAGATCTCTGAATTGCCTTTTGGAGTTTGTGCGCTATACCAACCATTGGGAAAACTAATAAATATCTCACTCACTAACTCACAAAATAAGCCGGAGAGAATAAAAAGTGGTAAAGAAAATATATACATAATTACAAGTTGTTGTATGAAAATTTTGATGGTGTTTCACCTGGATATCTTGCAATGAAAGTGACTGTAGCACTGCACCCATATTCACGGACCATAAATTGGTGCAGTGACCACATCTGACGGTCACGATGTCGAATAAGCTGCTGCATGGAACACTCACCTGCAAAACCACACAAGCCAAATCAATTTCATGAATTTGATGAGTTTTGGGTGTTGTTTATGGGGCAACCTCATTTAATGTTAAAGAAGAACAAACAACCCTTTTTCATGATTCGATTAGTTCATTCTATAGAAGGGGCCAAAAATAAACCCATTTTTTTTGGGGGGGTGTGTGGTAGAAACCTTTTTTCAAGAAGAGATATAACTAGGAAAAACATGTTTTAGAATTTATGGTGTTATAAGAAGGATCCCTTTATTGGGATGTTTATTCTAAGAAGAGATCCAGAAAGAAAGATCAAGAGAATGATCGATCTTCTTGGTTTGATCTAGCTAATATGAATTCATCACAAGGGATTTTGAGTTGCCAGTACTACTAGGCTAGCTAGCTGGAAATCAAACCCCATCTTATCTTTTGATCATTTTGAGATTAAAAAAAAAGTACAACCCTCCCCCAAATGAAGCTAGATTGTTTTATTTGATTTGCAACTCAAGCAAGAAATAGTTCAACCTAATTTCATGGTTCAACTCAAGCAAGAATTGGAACCCCATACAAGAGCTGAAACAGAACCAGGCTTTATTATAGAAATGGAAAGAAGTTTCTTTTCCATCAGCTCTCTTTCTCACACACTCACCACTAGCATGGTATCACTTTTCCTTGACAGAAAAAAAAAAAAAAAAAAAGGAGTTGTATAGATGGAGACTTCACTGTTTAATTAAAAAAAAAAAAAAAAAACCTTATCATCAAAAGTAATGAAAAAAAAACTCATTTCATAGATTGCAAAAATATAATAAAAGCAACCTCTTTCTTTCTTTCTTTCTTTCAAAGATCGACGAAGATTTCTATCTTGATATATAGGAATATATTTAATTCATGGTGATGAGATTATACCGCGAGAACGATGTTGCAAAAGTTGCAAGGAATGTAGCAGAGTTGTTCATGAGGAGATGATAAATCAATGCAGCTTGACATGATGTTTGTGAATTCTAATAATTTCTTCAAACAAACAAGAAGAAGAAGAAGAAGAAGAAGAAGAAAGAAAGCTTTGTGAGTGGAGAAAGCAAGCAAGTTAGCTTAGCTTATATGCTTGATGGGAGAGAGATGGATGAGAATAAAAGAGGATTCAAAGAGTGAAGGGAGGACCAATAATCTTAGCTAAAGAAGGAAATTAATAGTGGAAAAAGTGGGTTTAGATTGCAAGCAATGGTTTTCCCAAGAAAGGTAAAGAAATTGCAAAGTGAATCATAGATTAGGAGATGGAAAAAAGTTTGGGTTATTGTAAGCTAGTGAAGATTAGGGTTTCAGTAAGGTTTTTTGGAAGTAATAGATGGAGCCATATACGTGATCAGTAAAAGAACTGTTAAAGGGTTTGAAAGGTTGTAAATGGTAATGAATGAAATGAAAGGACGAAGAATAATCTTGGAACATATATAACAGAGGGATGGAGCATATATATATTTATCAATAAAAAAAAAAGTATATATACCCACATTTTTTAATAAAAAGAAAAGAGTTATTCTACATGGCGAGGAAGTGGGCGAGGAAACGAGCGAGGGGAGGGAGGTGGCGGGGTGGGGACCGTTCACCTCCCTTGGGATGTGAGCACAAAAAAGATAGCACACATCCCGAGGGAGGTGAACGGTCCCCACTCCACAACTCCCTCCCCTCGCTCGTTTCCTCGCCCACTTCCTCGACATTTAGAATTTCTGAAAAGAAAAAAATGAACTGGGGCATTTTGCAGGATACTAACTCCAAGGAGTTGTTTGTTTACTTCATGTCAAGTACTTAGTACAACAAGGATAAGCCACATAGACATCTTGTTTAGAGATCTACGGCTAATAACAATTTAAAAGTTGATGGTATCGTCTGTCACAAGTCTTAATAACTAAGCTAGCTAACACTATTTAAAAAAAAATCTAATGGTGTAGAGACATGCTCTTTATGTAATAACGTAGGCGATTTAAACTTAATAAAGTTTAATTTGGATCGTTTGCACTTAGGTGAGTGTAAGTCTACTGCAAAGGTGTAAACTCAGCTAACGATTATTACTATTATGACAAGACTTGTAGTGGATGGAATTTTAGGATCTGAGTTTTAAACTCCATCACAACATGTTAATAATTATTGAGTCCAACCTTGTTTGCTTGTTCTCAAAAGCAAATATACTAGTTAGCTTACTTAGTAATTTCTGCTAGATTTTATCAGTGATCCAGGTTTAAAAGACCCTCTCATGACATATTTTGGTCATGGAATTCATTAAATAAAACCCTCTTCATATACAAATTAGGGGTGGGCATCCCATTCCGCGATCCCGATCCCGTCCCGATTTTTCCAGGTCTTAATGGGATTGAATAATTCCATCCCGATCTAGAATGGAATGGGATGAAGATTTTCAATCCTGTGCCGAGCTAATTTTTCAATATTTATTATTAATATTATTTATTTATTTATTTTAGGATTGCAATATTTGGATACCCATACAAATTCACTGATGTATATAACATTTTAGCATCTCAATTTTTCTCTCACACGCACATCTCTAAGTTAATCTATTGATTGTAAATTTGTAGTCACTTCTCTCATTCCTTTAGGTTTAGGGTTACTGAAGCAAACAAACAACAAAAGGAAGAAGAGAGATTCAAGAAAAGAAACCGAGAAAAAGAACCAAAAAAAAAAAAACCGCCACAGTGTGTTCATGAAGAGAGATTCAAGAGTAGCAGGAAGATGCACACGACACACCACGAAGACGCATCTCCTACCCCTCTTGCTTCTACTTCATCAACAACTCCATCAGCAGCAGTTCGATCCAACTTTTAGACATCTTCTTCTTCGATCCAGTGTGTTCTCGCTCATATCCAAGTCGGCAACTCCAACACGCACAGTCGATTGTCGCACATGGCCCACGATGATGATGACACACCTCCTCTCCCTCCTGCTTCCGTTTCATCGACAACACCTTGTTCGATTCAACTTTTAGACGTTCATCTTCGATCCAGCTTGTTCTTGCTCAAATCCAAGTCGGCAAGTCCAACTTCTCTTCGATCCAACTTCCAAGCAGCCCTCCTGATCTCCCTCAGCCTCGTCGGACCAGATCCAACTTCTTTAGCTCTCTGTTGCACAACCCGTCAATTTTTACAGGTAAGATCCAACTTCTTTAGCTCTTTCTTTAAAGAAAATTGTTTGACATAGTCCTAATTTTTTTTAGGTTTTTAGCTTTCAATGAGATAAGCGTGATTTGTTTGATCACAAGCTTCGAGCAACTTACAGGAAGATGTTTTTCAGCAAGCAAACTAAGACATTGCAAAATATTTATCATGATAATCAAGCAAAATATTTTAGCTCTGCTAATGATAATCAAGCAAAATATTTATATTCAGATTAGTATGCTCTGATTATGTACATTGATTATTCTCTGATTAGTTTGCTCTGATTAGTATGCTCTGATTATATTGATTAGTATGCTCTGATTATATTGAAGGAATCAGGTTAGTATGCTCTGAATCTGATAAGTATGCTCTGATTATATTGAAGGAATCAAATTCATATTATGTACATTGAAGGAATCAGATTAGTGTGCTTTGATTCTGTTCAGATTATATAATTTAAATATAATCTGATTATATTCCAGCTGATTATAAGCAAAGCACGTTGATCCCGTCCCGATCCCGTATGAACGGGATGGGATAGGGATGGGTCTATCTCGCCCCATCCCATCCGGTGCCCACCCCTAATACAAATGTTTTGACAAAAACATGGTATCTTAGTATAACCAAATATTTAATCTGAAATTTTGAAAGTTTATTTACCTAATTGCAGAAGTGGAAAGTCAAATGTTGGTGATGTATTTAACTTCTCCCAGTTGTTTTCAGTTAAATAAAAATGGATTTTTTTAAATAAAAAAGGTTATATTTCAGTAAGTGTTAAGAATTGTATCAAAATATTATTGTATTGTTGTTCATTGACTGAATACAAGCTTATAAAGCTAACTCTGACCTAACTTTGTGGAGATAGGAAACCTAAGACTTCTATTCTATCTGACTTTCCTAACGTATAGTATCCTATTCTTTAACACTGTTCTATTAGGTAGACTTCTATTCTTTAACACTCCCCTGCAAGCTGAACATATAGATGTAGACGAAATGTGCAATTTAGAGGAAACTTTGAAGTCCTATTTGGTGATGAAATCATTACTATTGAATGATTGTCGAATTCTGGATGATTCCTGTATGAAGAAATCATGACTCAATTCGAGTATTGGTATTGCTCAATTTGAGTCAACACAGATTTTGGATGATTCCTGTATGAAGAAATCTTGACTCAATTCGAGTCTTGGTATTGTTCAATTCGAGTCAACATAGATTTTGGTAGTGATTCTTGTAAGAAGAAATCACGACTCAATTCGAGTCTTGGTATTGTTGAATTGGAGTCAACACAGATTTTGGTAGTGACCAAAGATGGTGGGTGTGAATAGCAAAGTGAAAGATATTCAAATTTATTTCTTTTCCCTCCGTTTCTTCTTCTTCTTCGTTTCTTCCTTGCTGTGTGATCTGATATGCGATCGAACTTGTGACAGGGAGGACGAGAGAAAGATGGCATGGTCTACATCTGTCTGGATGCTGCTGTCATGTGTGCCAAATAGAGACGTTGTTGTCATTTGTTGAGTTGAGTAAAACTCAGGGTGCAAAAAGCCCAGAGCTTTATATTAGTTTGAAGAAATTATTTCGTTTTCTTCTTCTTCTAGGACTTGAACTTTGAGAGCCATGGTTAGATCTCGACTCCATATGTTGTAATTGTTAGGAGTAAGTGACTGTGAAATAAGAGCCACCCCAGGTATATGGTGAGGTGGTGGTGTTTGAACCACTGCTTGTATTGTCACTCATGGTGTCGGCGGCTATGTAGTGTACTGGTGGCTCTGACTGAACTTTGAGTGCTAATAGCCTGATCTTTTAAAATAAGTTTTTTTTGTGGTAATGAGTAAATTAGGAGGTGCAAATAGCGACTGGGTAAAGAGAAAATAGGCCTTTCTCTTCTAAATGACTTCTTCTTCACTGTTCCTCCTCACCGAAAAAGTCTTATTCACACTACTCTTACCCTTACGCTTCCTAGGAGTTTGTGATTAGATTTGTAAATTGACAGTCGCTGGAGACGACAACAACAATTCAATTACATGATGATCATTGGACAATCCTTGAACTATTGCTTGCTGAAAATCAATTTGCTCTACCCCATATTCTGGCACATAACTTTGTGGATCTTTGAGTTCGGATTCGAAGTGTTGTTTGATGAGGGGTTCTTCCATGACGACGGAGGTCTCCACCTCGACCTCTACCATGGCGTCTTCGTCTCTGACGTTGTTCAATTTTGTTATGGTGAAGACAATGTCGATGTCCATAAGACAAGTTTCCTTTCAAAATTCGATAAACTTGCTTCTAATCAGAGTGTTCTTGTAGATAAACGCGCCAACCAAGATGAGGATGCTAAGAGTGTGAATTTTGATAGTTTCATCAGAGACATGCCTGAGGCACTTGAAGAGCGTGCACATAGATTCATATCTGAGCTCTCCAAAAAGCAGCGTGCTACTTTTAATTTGAAAATAAGGAAGCACTTCATGAATTTAGTTAAGCTGAAATACCAGTCAAGTCTTGTTCAGTCGGGAGAGCTTGTTGGTGTTATTGATGCTCAATCTGTAGGAGAACCATCAACACAGATGATGCTCAACACTTTCCATCATGCGGGTCAGAAGGAGTCGAATGTGACGCTTGGTATTCCTCATTGGCAAGAAATTTTGATGAGGGCTTCGTGGCTGATATAATAGACAGAATTAAAGTCGACATTGTTCCTTTCTCTGTTGAAAATCACAAAGTTTCAACTATGTGTAAATTGAAATTGAAGGCTTTCTTATGAAGGTTTGTTGAAGTGAGTTGATGAAGGTTTGATGATTTGCTATTTTGTTGTTTGCGGATCTGTTTTGTTGTTGTCGCCTGTGATGGCAAGAGAGTCTCACCACTGCTGGTAGCGGTGACGTTGATTGGTGATGATGAGTTTGTTTGCGAAAGCGGTGGCGAACGAGGTTGTGGCTCGCAATGTGGTCTGCTATGATGTTGTTGAATAGATTGAGGTAGGCTATTACTGTTGTCTTTCCTTCCCGCCTCTTCGTCTAGGTAGTCGTCGGAGGCTGAAAAAAGTTTGATTCCCCAGAGTTTTAGGTCACCTAAGAACCTTGCTCTGATACCATGTAAAGAATTGTATTGAAATATTATTGTATTGTTGTTCATTGACTGAATATAAGCTTATAAAGCTAACTCTGACCTAACCTTGTGGAGATAAAAAACCTAAGACTTCTATTTTATTCTGACTTTCCTAACATATCTTATTCTGTAACACTGTTCTATTAGGTAGACTTTTATTCTTTATCAGTAAGAGCATCTACAATCATAATGTAAGGTTGTTTTACTATTGAAGAGATCAGTAGGAGTAGAAGTAGAGTATGCTTGGCCGGGTTCCAACCAAATGTAGCTTGTGCAAGGTTTGGACATGCAAAATAACAATGCCCTAGGAACAAAACATCAGCGAAACATTACTTATGGTTTGGAGAACAATAGGGAAGACGTAGGTGGAACAGAAACAATCTAATGATGGATGGATTATTGTATAAGGTAAGCACACATCTAAACCACGTACTCATGGAAACCAGGAAGTAGGATTGTAGTGGTCTTGGATGAAATCCCACATAAGGAAAAACCAATTCAGGAATGGCATGGAAATTGTGCATATTTTGGACAATGTAACAGGTCAGAACAATCATACTTTGGTTTGAATGGAGGAGAATATGTAGATCTTCTGGATTAGAGTAGGGAAAAGGAGGCAAAAGTAGATATGGCTCTGGAAGTCGAGCAAATTGGGATTAATGAAAATGGGTCCGCTGATGATAATGAAAGTGAGATGCTAAATTGAGATCAAGGGGAAAACAAACAAAGTCTCCAAGAACCCCAAACAACCTCCAAATGGTTCCTACCTCTTCATCCATGGATGAACATGAATCCCTCTTTGACGGTATAGATGGAGGTCCACAATACCTGTCTAAGGTTTTTTTTTTTTTTTTTTTTTTTTTGAAAATGATAGAAGAACATGGCAACGGGAATGAAATTAGCAATGCTCTGAAGGAAGTAATTAAAAGATTGGGCACGGGTATGTTGAAGGAAGAACTCACCAAAAAAGTTCTATTGAAAAAGGAAGCAAATATGGTGGGTCAAAAGTCAAAACATTGCTGAAGATGAATGTGAGGTTATCACAACCCAGTCATCTAAGAAAGACACTCCTCGAAGATCTTCTCGAAGCAAAAAGACAAATTCTAAATTCGGGTAATTCATGACGATAATACATATAGGATGCAAATGTCTATTGGAATCTTGTATGGATGCTACTTTAGAGCTAGCATTCAAAGGTCTCTCTGTCAGGGTTCATTGCTCTCCGGTTCTTTACGTCGACTTATCTTACATTTTGAGTTTCACATTAGGTATGAATTAGGTCATAAGGGCGATTAAATAATTGATTGATACTTATGAGAGAGTAAAGTTATGACATGTGCACCAAACAACTACTTCAATAGCAGATCACTTTGCAGGATTACTCTCCAACTTGAAGATCGATGAACTAGAACTAATTAGGTTATTTGTTGAAGTTTTGAAGCAAATTTATTTTTTCGGTTGATGATGTAAAAACTGAATGTTTGAGTGATTGTAACCTTCATCATCCTTTTTTTTTTTTTTTAATTTATTAATATAAGTTTTGGGGATCCTTAAACCCTTACTTGCTTTCCCCAAAGGGGTTGTCTTACCATGTGGTAGTAATATAATTGTAATGTGTGCAAAGCTAGAACTTATCGTCATTGGTTGAGAAAGAATGTAATCACTTACTGGGCACCAATTTCTTTGGGTGTTGAATTTTCTAGAGGCTTAAAAGATTTTATTTTTTGAAAAAGCAAATGGGTTGAGGCATGTTCTCAATTACAAATGTCGGGTTCGACTCCTTCATGTTTGGGTGGGACAATATCATCATGTAAATCAATTTTACGATCAATGATTTTCTCCTTCACTGGTCATTTTTGTATCATTGAAATTGGTTTCTTGTCTTGCCTTATCGAAAAAAAAAAAAATTTCCCATCGCTCATGGAAATTTGATTATTCACCCTTAAAATCAAAATTTACGGAATATATCAATTCATTTCCAATGTTTGTTTTCCATGCTAACAAACATTAAGAACTTTATTGATCTAATGTTGTTCACGTGGGGCTAATGATGTGGAAATTCTTAGAAATGTCTTTTACATCTTCTAGGGTCTATTGCTAAGACATTTTTCATGAGAAATGAAATCTATTTCCCATGTTAGTTAAACTAATTGTCGTTGTTTGGTTGTCTATCTAACTGATTTTCGCATTACTCGCGAGAATCCAATTTTAGTAGAGGCATCGGAATCGAAATTCACATAATTGGTTTCAATTCTCATATCTGTTTTCCCTGTTACCTAACCGCCACAGATAAGTTTGTTGGTTCCAGTAAAAGGAAAAAAAAATTCTCAGTTTTATGAAAAAAAAAAAAAATGAAAAATTCTATGCTGCCTTGTTTGGGTGCCTTTTGGGATTTTTTTGACACTTCTGCCCCTTTTGTGGATGGCGTTTGTGGCTATGTTTTAAAGAAAATGGGTAAAAAGTGTAAAAACCCCAAAAAAACACAAAAGGGACACCCAAACAAGGCAGCGTAGAATTACTCAAAAAACATCTTACTCATTCTCTCTTTCTCTCTTGTAATCTCATGATCTCTTGCCCTCCCTATTTCACCTTTTTTTAGGTCTTCGCAATTTCCCTAAAGAAATTAATTACTTTTCTTTTGAAGTATGCCAAGCTAATTAACTTCTATCAATTAAGTTACATATTGATCATTAATTAATTGTTAATACAACACTGTTCATGCTAGTAATTTTAGAAGGCCATTAATACTAGATCCAGAAGTAAATGCAAACATGAACACAGATATGAATAGAACAGTAGGCATATAATACCATCTAATATGTGATCCTAATGTATTTAATTCAATTTTTCAGAAGAGAAACGTATCTAAAAAAAAATCCTGGATTCGTCGTTGATTTTCTCATCCATTTTGGTGGCATAACATGCCCCCCTTAAAGCATGTCAATATCATATAAGCTAATTGATGCCTGATCAGAACTCAATATTAAAACCAGATTCATATTTATTTTGTTTCATGATATACATATATATAAATATACAAAGGAAATTGAACATGTGAAAACCTTGGTACAAAAATACATAATACATATCTAAGTATATATAGTCAAATGATTCATCCATTTACGACATATCCAATGACCACTAGTTGAGATCAAACACAATGCCAAATGGAAGCCAATGCCGAGCAACAGAACTAATCTCAAAACATTTGTGACATAACTCCGTGAAAAATACTAAGATCATGTTCGTTCAAGTTCGCTAAAACTTTTAGGGTATTTCCACCTTAATTTTCTTATATTCATCATCATCACAAGAAGCTACATTCTACGTCATTTCTTTCTAATCAAAACTAGGGGAAAAAACCATAATTTTGAAATTTTGGTGAATATGCTAGATAATCATAGTCAAGACCATCTCCATGGAAAAACCCCTCGATAAGTGATCAGAAAAAGCTATAATCTACCTCATTTCTTTCTAATCAAGTAAAACAACCACAGTAATGATACTCACACACCATTATTGGAATGAGACACGAGTGAGATTTTCACAGTTTTCCTGTGAGTGCCATAAGAAATCCTGGAAGACAGATTTGCCGGAGGCAACGGGGGAGCCATTAGTGGGCTCACCCGGGCTGTGAAGTTAAGAACAAAAAAAAAAAAAAAAAAAAAAAACTTTTTCAAAATATATACTACTTGTGTTCCATAGATATTATTGCTTGTACCTGATTTTTTCATGGTTGACCTAAAACCCTAGATGCTACTTCAAAAAAGTTACTATTTTCAGTCATTTTTTTATTTATAGGGCCTCCTAATAGTATAGTGTTGCAGAGTTCAAAATTGAGATACAGGCATATAGGGGTGTATTTCAAGTGTCCAAAAGACCTAAGAGAGGGACTAGTAAATGTATACATGAAGGGAGAATTTGAGGGATGGAAGAAGACATAAATCAGAATAAAAGGCTTTGAGATAGAGAGAGAGATGAAAAGCCAAAAGGTTTTACATTATTGAATATCTCTTTTACTTTCGGCTAAGAAGGGGCCATGGATGGTCTGATTGAGCTTGATTTTGGCTCTGGTCCTTTTCTTCCCTTCTATATCTCAATGCCCTAACATGTATGTGCATGTGTTGTGTATTTTTTCAGCCTTGTTTGGCAATGGACAATAATTTGGTAGAGGATTAATTGATTCAATACTAGTTGGTTAAATTATGAAGATCATATGTTTTTTTCTTTTCTTTTATCTTCTTAATTGAACATATAGCTAGGTCATTTTCATTCGAAACATGGTCAAATCAGTATTAGGTCATTTTCGATATCCATATTATAGTTGACAATTCAAAACCAAATCATCATTATAAACTTTGAAGAAAAAAAAAAAGATAACCATTTAAAATCAAATAAATATCACAAGAGTTTGTCTTGGACAAATCCTTTTCAGTGCGTAAGACACCGCCTATTTTCTTTTTAAGAGGTGACAAAACTCCATGTTTATCTTCTTGCCGAAACTCTTTACATTTTGGGCTCCAATTGTTTGATGATCACGATTTTCATAGTCCATTCCTAATTATACTCTACTTTATGCTAGTAGATACGTTAGGGGCACAAGACTATACCCTTCACCGGTTCGATTTATTTCATTGGTTTTGATAGATCGACTTACATCAAATGCCAAAAAAATACCTAAACGTTATAATGGCTTTAATCGTTAGAAATTCAAATTATTAGTGGTATGGAGTCGATTATGAGGTACGAACAAAAAAGAAATACAAAAAAAAAATTTAGATATATATATATATATATATATATATATATATATATTTACCTTTTCAAATCATTACAAAAAACTTATCTAAAAAACCATGGATAACATGTCCAACATGAAGATGAATGGAGATTTAGGCAGAACAGTAGATCTGATTTCATTTGCTATGTCTATTGAATAGGTTTGGATTTTAGCTGTCCCTGACAGAAAAAAGAAAGGATCTTTATTGCTTTCATGCAATGAATCAATGAAAGACCCATCATAACAGTATGAGAATTGGATTGATCTTAAACTGAATGCATGAAATGACTCTGCCATGAATGCACTGATGATGGTTTCATGATCAGTACACACACCTGACCTGCTAGGTTGACAGATACCCTCACCTCACCTAACTCACTCAGTTGGAACTATTTGATCAATGTTTTGACTTGCTTTCAACTTTGTTTATGTAATTAAATTTAATCAAGTAATTTACCAGATTCTAATTATTGATTTTTAAATGGATCATGCATGAGTCATGACCTCATGTTTTCTCTGATTTTTAGTTTATACTTTGATAAATATACATTCATCAAAACTTATAAAAGAAACATGCGGTTTTTTTAGATGGACTATTGGTTCTCATCACTCCAAGTTTTGATGATTGGAAACACCAAATCTTTGTGGTTATTATATATGTTGTTTAATAATGTGGCTAATCTCTAATGATCGAGCGTGATTTGGCAAACAACACACACTACACCAAATTGACATTTTTGTAACAATCCCCAAAACAGTATCACTTTTGAAGTGTAACAATCCATCTAACAAATTTACACATTTTCACAAACAAAATGATACAATAATTGTATCACCATAAAGAGTATGGCTATAAAAGTGATACTATTCTTGGTGATCCAATTTATTGTATCATTTTTTTTTGTTACTGTTTTTCATTTTTTTTTACTAAATTTAGTTTTTACTTGAAATTGTTTGGTGGATTATAACATCTCAAAAGCGATATTGTTTTGAGAATTGTTACAAAAGTTCCAATTTGGTGTAGTGACGTGAAACATCGAGATAAAATGTTCCATAAAGTGTTCTCAAAATGTACGAAAATCACGCTCAATGTTAGATATGGAGCCCGTAAATATCCCTCCTCAGAGAAGCATTTGAATGGTTCACTTAGGACCACATCAAACAAAGCAAATTTAACCTGCTGATATACTTTCATCTTTCCATTATATGTTCAACCTATGCTTTGACAAATACAAAATGTACTTGTTTAGACATAGAGTGTAGGGTAAAACATTAGGTTTAGGTAGGGGGTACTTCCTTGTATAAATCAGGTACTCATTTTTCCGTTGGCTGGATCGACATTTTTGAACCTACGGGGAAGGCCGGGCTTTATAGATGTTGATGTTGTGTTTAATCACTGTTATATCCCCAATGATAATAAGCCTCCAACCTGCAAAAATTGCATGCCAAGGAAAGTAAGATTCAACCCCTACAAGTAAAGGATTCCCCTACAAGTAAAGGGACATCCACAACCCTTACGTATAGATCGAGTACAAAATAAAGCTTTAATTTGTACATGTACTACACTACTATTACTCTATATTCAACAAATAAAGTAGCAAATACTAGTCCCCACTTTACACAACCTATTTCTTCATTGAATCAACCTTTCATGAAGTGGTGAAAAATGGGGGATTTGGAGAACAGCAAGCAACTTTTTGGGAAGGGAGATATATCATAAGTCCCTTTCTTTCTTTCTTTCTTTCCACTGTCCCCATTTGCTTAGACATCCCTACCAGCTAGCTAGGGTTAGGGTTTTTGTACTGTAAACATGTGTGGGGATGAGTGAATTAATTAAGCTTTGTTCACTTCTTTCCCAACTCCATTCCCATTATGGCCCAAAAACCCTTCCTCAATTTCTGTATCATTTTATCATGAAAAAAGATGGGTGAGGAATTGAGGACCATAAATGATGACATAGAAGACTCATGGTTGAAATGGAAAACCACAATTCAAAGTTTTGTACCTCCAATGTACATTTTTATATATATAGAGTTGAGGAATTAAGGATTATAATGGCGACTCTTGAGATCTTTCCTTTCGAGAATTAAAGATTATAATGGCGATTCTTGGAATTAATGACTATAATGGCGATTCATGGGAGAGTTAGCACTTTTTGATTTAATGGTGATTCTTGGGATTTTTTCTTTCGAAGACCCTTAAATACTAGGGAGCTAGAAGAGGTCGCTAAATTAATGCATTTGTTGGATAGGCAGATGCTCTCGGAGGGCCCTAATAGTTTGGTGTGGAAGGGTAAAAGTGAGCTTCTCGGTGAAAGAATTTTTTGATATGTTGGCTGCCTCTCATTATGAGACTCATTCCAACCCCTTCATTTTCTCTCACAAGAATCTGGTTTGGGTGAAAAATCTTTTTCCTCGGATAAATTTCTTTAGTTTGTCAGCGTTGCATGAGAGAATCTATAGGTTAAGGAAAAGAGGAATCCACACAGAAAGTTTTTGTGTGCTTTGTAATGAGATTGACGAGACGCTAGATCATTTGATGTTTCACTGCAGATTCTCCAAATCCATTTGAAGCAGTTTCTTGTCAGAATTTGGTTTGAGTTTGATGTTTCAAGGTTCCATTTTGGATTGGCTAAGTTGGTGGTCTTAAGCTAATCCTTTCCGGCTGGCGGAGTGGTTATGGTGCAGGCCGAGTTCCTCACGTTCTCATGTGGTGTGTGTGGAAAGAGAGAAATATGAGGGGTTTTGAAGGGCTCAACAGATCAGAGAGCATTTTATTTTTATCGAGATTAAGGAATTGTTGTGGAGAATGGGTTCAACTTGTACTTTGTTTAATGACTTGATTTTTGACACCTTCATGGTGTCTTGGCATTTCTTGATGTATGAATGATTCCCTCTGTCTTTTGTTTTCTTTCTTATCTTCAATAAATATCTTCGTGTTTGGCAAAAAAAAAAAGGAATTAAGGACTATAATTGATGAAAGGAAATCATATAACATTTGTGTCAAAGATTAATTAGCCAAATAGAAAATGTCATGGAGATTTCCAAATTCTTACATCTTTGGGTTTAGTAATTGGGCCATGGGTAACCCTAATGACAAAACCTATGTAATGAAACTAAACCATCCCTAATCTTGGGCCAAACCCTAGCTAGCCACCATTTTTTTGTTGGAAAATAGTAAACTCTATTGTGACTCTCTAATCCTGACTCTTTGACGTAACATCTTTTCATTGACTTTTACTTAGTGTTATTTTTCTTCTTCTTATAATATGTACTTAACTTGTGAATAATAAGTAGTACTGAAAACATGATTCGGTTCAGCCTGAAGTGAATTCCTACCTCTTACTTGAAGTAGATGATGATCTCAATTGAATTTTGCAATAAGTACCAACCTTCTCTAAGACCATCAAACACTACATATGGAAAAAGGAAATTTTGACCTTTGCATTTGCTGCGGATTGTTGTGTGACAACCTTAAGATACACACAACAAGATATTGCATATGGAAAGTGCCAACGATATCCCAAATTTTAGGGTTGGAACATAGTATTATTTGACTAACTTAGTCCATATAAACATATATTTGGGCAAAGAAAATTCTTTGATTCTGAAACATGTTTGGAATATGATGAATGATTGATAGATTTCCAATTGGTTATGTTGTATTATTGCCAACTTTGCGTGTTTCTAGCTAACAAAACAAGAAGCATCCATCAAAGAAAGTTAAAATAGAAATCCGACTTTTATCATGCTTGGATTCAGCTGTATGGTTGTCTCCATGGCGTTACATGCTCTATTTCTTATTCCAAATGGATTGTATTGATTTTATTTATTCATTTAATTGTTTAGGGACAATCAAATAATACAAAATTCAAGGTTGTGAAGTTTTTGTATGGAACCACACGAAAATTGCTGGATTTTTTAGATTCGAAGTTCAATTACAATGTAATATACTGTGGCAGTAATATACCTTAAGTCGATGCTAACTAACAACAGATGTATAGGTTATGTATGTATAGAGTGTAGATGTGTTTTATTATTATTATTATTATTTTTAAATGCACTATTCATAAGTTTTGGCCAAAGTGCATATCAAAACTTATACACATTGCTATACATGTTCTGAGGACCAAATGCACTGGGTCAAAAAACTTGATCGATGTCAAATCTTACCGCAAATGCACGGTTATATATTGAGTTAGATAACGACAAGTACATGTCGAATCCCATAAGGAGTGCTATACATTTTGGAAAACTAATCTTTAAATCTCTTTTAAAACATAACTTAATTAGAAAAAAAAATGTTTTAAATAAAAATGCTAGGTAAAACCTAAATGTGAGAGTTAGGGCTTTGAGTTTACCATCATGAGTATATGACATCATTAGGACACTCTTAGATTAATCATTCCAAATTCATTAACACATTCTAAAGTAGATTCTTATCTCATCTGATGATGAAAAATATAATATTATGAGCAAATTGATTTCAAGCTTAAGTATATTAGTAACCTAAGAATCAAATGTGGATTTAAAAGCATACAATGAATCCAAACTTAAATGAAACACCAAATATTTAGCAAATCACAATGAAACTTAGACTAAGAAATATTTTCAGATGAGAGAAATTTGGAGTTAGAAATTGAGATTCAGTCATTTATATTATTGATGCATAACATACTAAAAAGCTTGTACTCAATGATGTGGTAACATGTATACCACTTAATTAAAAATTGTATTCAGTGCTGTGAAGATGGCACAGATGTTGTTACATCATTGAGTATATGAATTTTTATTAAAAAAAATTGAGTCACAGTTAAACTACTCTTGAAATGAACTATTTATTTTCATTTTAAATTTTCAATTCAAACTTTTGAACTTGAATTTGTTTAGGCAACCAGGCTTTAAAGTCATTTTTTGGTCAGACTTAGGTTTTTTTAACACTTTTACTCTTTCCGTTTAAAACACAATCATAAACATTATCTATAGAAGGGGTGGATGTGTAAAAAGTCCAAAACTTGACAAAAAAGTTGTTATAAAAGCCTGATTGCCTAGAATTGGAGTTTGAACTTATAACTGACCTCTTTATTCGTCTAGATTCCATAGCATGAGATCCTAAACAAAGCTTAATCACTACTAAATCCCCTTCTATTAACAATCATCATTAGCAACTCAAAATCATAATTAAGGCTCTAAAACCAAATTTTTTTTTCTGGGTTGTATTCAATTAAGGATTTTAAAACTCTTGGATTTTAAAGAGTTTCAAAGGTTTTTAATGGATTTTAGGAAGTCCACATGGTTTTTTTTTTAATGAATTTTAAAGGATTGGATTTTGATGAATTTTGAAGGATTCTTACGGATTTTTATGAATTTTTTATTAGTCATAGAAAGCCATGAAAGAACACTGCCTACTGAAATCATTGCTTGAGACATGCTCTGCTAAAATCAGTTCCTCGCTAAATTCATCCAATTTTCAATAGATTTCTACGATCTTTGGATGAGATCTATCTCTATAGAGAAAAACATGAACTTTTACATCAACCTCTACCCAACTACACCCAATTTTTTTTTTTTTTAATACTTTTACTAGACATTATTGCCCTGACCTTAGCAACATCTTCGCACATCCCTTTGATAGTATAAATATTGGATAACAATATACAAATCGATTCCATTTGGGATTCAAGCTCGAAGAGTTCCCTTGCAGCCATTTCTTCCATTTCCGTATTTTCATGCTTGCAACTCATCCAACCCTGTCCCAATTTTGATTACAAGATAATGAATCTTCTTGTATTTTTTTTCTTCCTAGTAGGAATATAAGCAATCTGATGGATTTGGAGCAAAAAATGATATGAAATTTTCTCGAAAAGTTTTAGTATCCTTCTCATACTTCATTATTGCAGTAATGCTTAGAATGCTAGTGTATGAGAATTCATTATTATCGAAACTAAAAACCTGAGAAGCTAATTGAAGACAATGACATTGGTATATACCTTATAATGGCAACCGTTGATCCATCACCCAATTTAACAATATGACATGAATCTGAATGACAGTATTCTTCATAACGGTATATACCTTATAAACGGAAATCATTGTGTTGATGGAAACAATATTTTTGTGAAACATTTCATCAAACAAATGGGGTAACTACACCATAGCAAAAGAACACAGACAAAAGATGAAAAGGGCATAAAAAATTATAAATTAGAAAACATCATTGAAATATTAAATGTTATGTGTTTTGCAGTAGTAGTTGTATGTCTGTATGGATGTTATTGAGTCCAATTGTGACGGGTGTCACGGACTAGTAATCCGTGCGGCACTAGCTATCCAATTCACTAGTAAGCCTATGAGTAGTTACTTTGACGGGCACAAATATTAACTTGAGAATGCACAATATCAATCTGTAAACAATATAAAAATGCACAATAGTCAGTAAAAGCTCTCATTCACATTCAATAGATTACAATGGGGAGGAACGTTCGGAAGGACGTTGCTCAAGACTAGTTCGATGCTATCGATCAATGGAAATACAAGTTTGAAGTTGAAAAGCAATGCAAAGAAAACAATAAAAAGGCTAGCGGTACAGTCTGGCCCGACTATGCAATGGAGGCAACACGTCCTCACAGTCAAGAGCTCAAACCTTCCCCCTATAATATAGATGCTAAGCATTTGGGCACTTTTCAAAAGGGAACATTGAGTTTTGAGACCATTAGGAAGGCCTCTGACCTTGAGTCCTGACAACGGGGATGCATGGTGAAAATAGTGGACGCACTAGCTAATAAGATATTCAACTATATTATTTGTTCATTTTTTCGCCTCTAATTGAAATAGTATATGCATGAAAAAGAAACTTACTCCTTCCCTTTCTAGTATTCTTTATTGTTTGTGTACAATTTGCTTGCAATCAATTCAAAACTATTGGGCACTGACATTGAGTTTGCTAGGAGGGGTAGATTCGTAAAAACGGATGATGGGTTCAACTGAGATTGAAATGGGGGAGTTTGTTAATTTTCGTCATAAAGAACAAAAACCCTAGAAGAAGAGAAATAAATAAAAAGGAATGAGAAAGAGAGAGAGAGGAAGGCGAGATAATACAAATTCATTGAAATATAAGGGGAAAATGTTGGATTTGAAATGACTCTTGTTATTTATACTTTAAGCAAAGCTAATTGTCGAGGGAATTGGCGAGGAAAGCAGCGAGGGAGGGGGGGGGACGTCCATCCCCCTCGGATGCGCGCAAGAAAAATGAAGGCACGCATCTGGAGGGGGGGGGATGGACAGGGGCGGAGTTAGGATTGCAGATAAAGGGGGGCAAATGATACATAACTATTTACGAAAATATTAAAAAATTGAGTTTTTACAACTATATTTTGCAATCATGGTGACATGGCGTGATTGTGAAAGAAAGATGATTAATTCAACTATACAAACAATATACATGGTGCCAATGGTGTTATGGCCTAGTGATTAGGGCTGTGTGGGTTTGTCCCCCACGTCCTAGCTTCGAATCCCACCTGCAGCATGGTTATTTTCTAATGGGTGTTAACCTATAGGTCGCCCAGTTGATAGGTTATGAGATCCTTAAAAATTCCTTTTTTTTACTTAGAGAAAACAAAAACATGCATGGTGGTATAAGATGGGAGTTGGTGAGGAGCAGACATCTGACTTTCTTTCTACGGTATAGTCTAAGGAGTAGTAGCAGTAGTAGCTGGACTGGACTGGATGGATTCAAGTGAATTTGTTGGACAACAATTTTATTTTTGGAATCCTCCTTCCTCTTCTCCTCTTGCTTTATCTGTCTGTTTTTCTCTTATTCTCTGAAACTCATTCCTGAGTCGGAGCCTCCAAGGATAACACTTACACAACCAACCCACTCTCTTTTATCTTCTTATTCTTGTATGTCTTCTCGGAAGGGAAATATATGTGTGTGTATAAAGAGAGAGAGTTTTCTTCTTTTAGGCTAGCTCAGGCGAAGCAGACAAACAACAGCTTAGCCGAATCAACCTATGACCATCGTGTTTTTTCAACCGCCCAAACCTAAATGATTACTTTTGATTTTGAAAGATCAGAGAGAAAACAAAGCAGATCAGATCCCAACCCCTGAATTAATGTAATATGTTAACTAATATTTTATCACTCTTACCACCATATGCGAGTTGAGTCTGAGGTAAGATCATCTTAATTCTTTCTTTTCTTTATTTTTTTAACAAAACAAACGAAAACCAATGATGATGTATAATTTCCCTCGAATCCCCAACCCATTTAAAAATTTTAATTTGAATATGATCACATGCATCCCAAAGCAAACCCACCATGTATGGTACTTTTCTTATGATCTCCTTGTTGCTCTCTGTGTGCGTAGGGGTGAATGAGTTGGTGGTAATTAAGAGAAATGTTAAAAAAAAAAAAAAAAAAAAAGAGGGTGGGAATTTAAAAAAAAAAAAAGAGAGATATTAAAAAAATGGAGTATTGAAGTGGGATGGTGAGGGTGAAGTTTAAAAAAAAAAATTGTTGGTTTAATTTTTAGTGGAGTTAGAAGTCAAGATTTCATACAAAGGGGGGCAACATAAAATTTTAAAGGGGGGCAATGAAAAAAATATGGGTAACTTAGTGACATTTTTTTAAAAGATAAGGGGGGCAATTGCCCCCCTTACCTCACACATAAATCCGCCACTGGGGATGGACGATCCCCCCATCCCTCACTGTATTCCTCGCAAATTCCCTCGACAGTTAGACTTTTTCTTATACTTTCTACTTACAAATCTTTCAAAATTCACAACTTTAACAATCCATCAAAATCCACTATTTTTTTAACGTCCCTTGATTTTGGTGAACTTTTGAAAAACATGAATTGAATATCCTCTGATTTTAAAAAAATTTAAAACAATAATTTTAAATCCATATTAAATACCCTTAAATTTAAATGAATTATTTGAAAAGACATCTGCCTTTTTTCACGTCCCTTTTTTTCAACACATGCAACTTCACGAACTTTTCAACCCACTCACGTGTCACCGTGTGGACCAGGTCTTCACAAATATCAATCTCTCACGCACGCACGATGCACGTGCGTCATGTGTTTGAAACGCGTTTTAGCTGTTGTTAATGTTTCTATTAATGGTCCTAATTAAGTAACCCATATTATAACCTCCTCTCAAACTAATTAATCCTTCTTATTGTTTATAAATATTCCTTCTAAACGTCTTTTGTGAGAGTTGGACTGAATTTTCTCTTCTAATCCTTCCCCCTACCACCCTTGTTCTGATCAGCTTGTTATTGCCATCATGGTGGTCAAGATGATGAAATGGTCACCGTGGCCGCAACCGGAGGCAGCGCCATCAAAGAAGTTTTTGGTGAAGGTGAAACATATCAAGCTACAAGGACACAACATAGAACTTGAAGATAACAATGCGAAGATGAGGAACATAGTGATAATGATGGAAATGATATGGAAATCACCTCCACAAGCCGGCTTACCATCTCTACGTAAAACACATAAGCGTAGTTCATCCCTACCCAAGAATTTGCACCCTTCAGGGTGTGATATAGAATGGGAAGATGAGTTCGAAAGTGTTTATGATTTTTCCAATCCATCATACGTCTCATTCAATCTCCTTTACGTAAGTATATAAATTAGTTTGCATATTCATAAAATTAAGTATTGGTTTGTAGACTAAAAGCTTATTTTTCAGGGACAAGGTGACGAACAAAAGAGTAAATTTGCATTGTTAGGATCGGTATCGATGAATATCGGAGAATTGTCATTCAATGATATTGAATCTGAGATCGAAAGAAAACTACCAGTGACTTTGCAGGTTGATGGTGGTGTTGCCAGCGAAGCTACCCTCTCGGTGAGTTCTCCTTCTTGTTTTCTTTACTTGCAAACCAGACTATCTAGTTGGGCTTGGGCTAAAATTGGCCCAAATAAAAGCCCACTGATTTAAAAAAAGTTTTCTCAACATTTATTTATTCTGCTAATTATGGTATTACATAATTTAAATGAAGTTTCTTAATAGTTTTTTATATTTATAATAAAATAGTTAGCAAAAAATATGAGTAAACAGATTTCTTCGTAGGCTAGACGTAAACTTGATTATCAAACACAGGCCAAATAGTATACCTGACCATTTTGAATTTGTCTTGGTCAACAGATTTCTGTGAGCCTTGTTGAAATACGACTTGATCATTCAGGAGAAGTTGCCCAAGACACGACTGAGTCGGAAAAACAAGAAGGATTCATGAGAAAAATGAAGAGGTTGACATCAAGGAAGAAAAAGAAGAAGAAGACCGAAGACGAAAATGGTGAAGAACGTAACGATGACAAAGGTTCAACCAGTCCTTCGGACACTTCTACGTCATTTGACTCAGATGACTTTTCCGTTGAAAATTTTGATTTGGGTTCGACCCAACACGCCCAAGAGCCTAATGGGGTGAGTCAGTCGCAGTCGTCCACAGGTTCAGAAACTCGGTCAGATTCGACTAAAAAACTCGGGTTTTGGAGGAAGAGGAGATTGAGTTTCAAACCATCCAAGACGAAAGATGGATCTAAAAAGAATAATTCCGATGACAATTCTATTACAAAGGTATAAATCATTTATTTTACGTCTATACTGCTTATAATACAAATATATTCAAAACTCTCTAGTATCGAAAATATTGATCAATCATCAACAGCACCCTTTTATAATGTGCTAGAATAAAATGAAATAAAAATTATTATTCCAAAGCGTAAAATTTTGAAATATAGTCTAAAACTTGATGGTACAATTAGGTATATGAGTTTATAATGGACTTTCGGTCTTGAATATCAATTTTCAGAGAAGAGTATGGGAGAATTCATCGTCAGGATCTGATGGAGAACTAGTCACCAGTTGTTGGGAGGAAAAGGAATTGATCAGCCGAGACGGACATTCAAAGCTCAAGACCAATGTATTCTTGGCTTCCATAGACCAAAGAAGCGAAAAGGCCTCTGGAGAAAGTGCTTGTACCGTTCTTGTTACTATAATTGCCAATTGGCTTCAATCCTACAAAGACCAAATGCTTACAAGATCTCAATTCGATAGCTTAATAATGGAAGGCTCTTATGAATGGCGAAAACTTTGTGAGAATCAAACCTACAACCAACGCTTTCCTGATAAGCATTTCGACTTGGAGACAGTATTAGAAGCCAACCTCAGACTGCTAACCATTACACCAAACAAGTCCTTTATCGGGTTCTTCAGTCCAGAGAAGTTCGAGTCCTTAAAGGGTGCCATGTCCTTCGAAGAAATATGGGACTCTATTGGAAGAAGCTGCATACAAGATGAAGAACCACACATATACATTGTAAGTTGGAATGACCATTTCTTTGTGATGAAGGTTGAAAATGGTACATACTATATCATTGACACATTAGGCGAAAGACTCTATGAAGGGTGCAACCAAGCCTACATTCTCAAGTTCGACGACACAAGTGAAATGTACAATATACCGGAGAAGGTCAATACAAAAGACAATAAGGATGAGAATCGTATTAGTACTAGAACTAGTGATTCGAAAACATCGAAAATAGAGGAAGTTGTTGAAGAGGAGGTGGTTTGTAAAGGAAAAGAGTGTTGTTTGGAGTTCTTTAAGAGGTTCCTTGCTGCAATTCCATTGAGGGAACTTGAGATGGAGCAAGAGAAGGGGACTAGTTCAAGTATCCAACTCCATCAAAGACTACAAATAGAGTTCCATTTTAGTTCTTCTTCTTGTACATTATTATCTTCTTGAGTGCTACAATGGCCAATTTGTACATATATACTATTCATGCATTAAAAAAGGTGTTGTTTCTTTGGGTACATTTAGTCTTGCAATTTCTTTTTCTAGAATACAAGGTGAAAGGTTCTTTCAGTCTAATCAAAGAAAAAGAAGACCTGTCAACTAATAACATTTTGTTCTCTTGTACCATAGTCAAGAGTTAAGATATAGTCTAGAATCCTTTTGTTGAGTTCACATCTTGAGTATGCAAAATTTAGTTTGAGACTATAAAAACTTGAATTTCTAGCAGAAAATGCTTTTGAAACTCTATATGTTTTGGATCGTTATTAAGGGCTTATAGCTAGAAACTCTAACAAATGGTTACATAAGAAACCTTAAGAGGACACCATAGACCTTAACCAAAAGATCCGGAACCTCGTAGTGAGCCTTTTGTCACGAACTAGTAATTCGTGCGACACTAGCTATCCAATTCACTAGTAAGTCTATGAGTAGTTACTTTGACGGACACAAATATTAACTTGAGAATGCACAATATCAATCTGTAGACAATATAACAATGCACAATAGTCAGTAAAAGCTCTCATTCACATTCAATAGATTACAATGAGGAGGAACGTTCGAAAGGACGTTGCTCAAGACTAGTTCGATGCTATCGATCGATGGAAATACAAGTTTGAAGTTAAAAAACAATGCAAAGAAAACAATAAAAATGCTAGCGGTACAGTCTGGCCCGAGCTCAAACCTTCCCCCTATAATATAGATGCTAAGCATTTGGGTATTTTTCAAAAGAAAACATTGAGTTTTGAGACCATTAGAAAAGTCTTGAAAGGCCTCTGACCTTGTTTTTACCTCACCAACAGTACTAGTCCTGACACCTTCTCTAATTTCTAACAGCTTGAGTTAAAAAAAAAATTCTTATAAGAAGTGCATCTATTAATGGACCTTTAAATACGTAAAATTGATTTATTTCTAACATCACAATCATAATGCGTCTCGCACAACCCACATCAAACATTTTCAACCCACATCGTAATGTGCCCTAAATGTTTCCACGATCTATTTGTTGGGTGGGTGGGTGGAGACTATAAGAGAAAGTATTAAGTATATGCCATTTCACAAGAAAGTTATCCTTTTCTGAAAAATGAAAATAATAAATTCGGACACCAACCAAAAATTAGAATATAGTTAATCAGTTAAGTTGAGGAACGTTATCTCATTCTCATCAACCGTCATTGTTTTAGAAAGAGATATTTTTTTTGGAAGGCTTTAGAAAGAGATATTAATTGATGAATTCAACACCATCACCTCCTCTGTTCTTCCTCCAAACACGCTCGACTCATCACTTCTCATTTCTTCTTTACTTCCCCTCTCTCTCTCTCTCTCTTTGTGTTCGATCTCAAAATCCCAATCTTTCAAACACACAAACTCAACCAGTCGTCCCCTGTTTTCCTTACTAGCCACTGAACATATTCAGTGAAAGCAATTGGTTTGGTTTGGTACAGAGTGGGTGTGTATGTGAAGAGAATAAAAGGAGCCAGCTTTAGCTTTGTTTTTGCTTGCAAATTATACCCTTTTGTGTGTTTTGTGAATTGTGGTGAAGAAGAATGGAAGCTCAAGATGAAGTCTTTTCCTTGGAACTCCCTGCCCCTTTGGGTTGGAAGAAAAAGGTCTCTCCTTTACTCTTTTATTTTTATTTATCTCTCTGTCTATGCCAATTTGATGTTTGTTGGAAAGAATTTTGGAGCTTTTTGATTTTTGGGTTTGTTTGTTTGGTTTTAGTGTACTCTGTAGTTAATTGTGGAAATTGGGGTTTGGTAGAAAGTGTTTCTGAGCTAGGGTTTGGGGAAAGTTGTATTTTTGTAGCTTATAGATGATTAGTACTGATTTTTGTTGGTGGGTTTTCTGATTTTGGATGTTTAGTTGATTAATTTGGGGTTAATTGGCTAAATTGCTTGAATATTGACTGTTAGGTTTTACTGAATAGTCTAGAATTTCATGGGGGGAAATTGGTATTGGGGTTGTTACTGTTGCAATCTTTTAATCAGACACAGATTGGAAGATAGAACTTGGTCATTGGCTTTATTAAATTCATGAGAAATAGTATTCAATTCAAGCTACTTAATAAGTTGTGGTTTATTTCTTTACTTGTAATTGGTCGTCTTCAGTAGATATGTTTAGTATTGTCAAATTTTCGTGCAGTGACATTTATTATAGTAATTGATGCTTTGAGGACAATACAATGAAAGGCGAAGAACTAATTAGGGTTATGAGAGTATAGGAAGTAGAATTAGAATTAGGATATTGAAAAATTGATTGGTTGAAGTATGCTTGTAACCAAAGGTAGTTGGCCATTCAATTGCCTGTTGTAGGTGAAGTTTCCAATTTAAAACTTTGAAATCATGAAATTGAGTCCTGGCTTTAAAAATGATTTATGAATTACGGATGCCTTTTTTTTCTTTGATCGTACTTTTTTTGTTTTCAGAATGAAACATTTGTTTTTGATGGAGAAGGTTAACTTTAACATAGTGGAAGTTTTTTGGATAGTGTGTGATTCGAGCAGTTTTCACTTAACCTGGAAATTTCATACATTGACATGAACAAGGACCGGAGTCCTATATAGAGTAGCACATTCATTTTCTGATTTCATTTATATGAAGTCTGTTGTTTGGAGTTTATAGGATTGTCTCCCCACCATCATGATCTAAACTTAAGCTAATTCTATCAAGACTATTTACCATGAGACATGGGGTTTTTGGCGAAAAGGGCTACATTGCTGATGGCAGTCTAATAGCTAATGGATGTATTCATTCTGGAAGGAAATTATGAAGCTAGATTTGGTTGACTCTGGAAATGAATTTGCCCTCATTCAAATTTGACACTTTTGTATTCATGGTAGACCTGGCCTCGGTGGTACATTGAGGGCTTTGGTTTGAAAGTCTATACTGTTGGTTTTGTTTTCATTTTTTTAAGGGGACCAGATCCAGGTGCTGTTGAAATTCCCACCTTTTCATTAATTTAGTTGTGCAGGCCCTTTGAAGGATGTTGTGGTTAGGAAGTGAGCCCTTGGAGGACTGTATAATGGGCAAGGAGAGTATGTGGTCTCTATTGACGGTTCGGCTGCTAAGATTTATCTTTTGTGTGGAAATTTAGAAACATGTGAAGTTTTTTATGGGCCTTTAGTCGGTTTTGAAGCTATCTTCAGAGTTGGAGTTATTCTTACTAAAAGCGGAGCTGTTCAGCTTGGTGGCCTCTGAAAACCCCTGTTCTAAAGAGGTTGGGTGGGAACTAACTGATTAATAATACCATCTTATCAAAAGTTCATTAGAGGATCCCATCAGGAATTTTAGAGTGTATTGATTGTGATGGCATCATGGCAATGGCAATCATAATGTTATTAGGTAGAGTTGTGAACCCAAAATTGAAGAATGTGGCCTAGGTTTAAAGAAAAATATATGATAATACGGATTTCCCACTAAGTGTAGTTTAGATATGATGGGATATCTTCTAGACAAATGTTTTTAATCATCAAATAAGTTTATTTATAGGTTGAATATATGTATTGGTAAATGATTATTTTGATCTGTGTGCTTTTTTTCTTGACAAAACTTCACCATGGAAGGGACTTGCAAATGAGATCTTGCTTTTTGGCACCATGCGTTTTGGGTGGCGAGAGTTTGCAACTTATGTCTGTGCATTCGCTAGTGCATACTCATGTACTATATTCTCGACTTCTTGAGGTTCTCAGTATCAAGAAGATGTGCCTATGGAACATGGTCACCCTTCAAATGGAAAATTTAGTTTGCAGAGATATAATCGCAAGTACTATTATGTAATTACATTTTATGACACTGAACAGTTATAATCACAAGGAGTATTCTGTAGTTGTGTTATTTAAACTGAGATGCTAGAAGGCGTAAGCCCAGTCAGAAGGTGTTGAAACTCCTACCTATTTAGTAGGCTTCTCTACGTTCCTTATTGTAAACAGCATACGCATTTCAGGGAATTAAGGAATTAGGGGCTCTCTTAGATCAAAGCTCAATGCACCTATAAAAGAGTATTATTGAGTTTGAGTTTGTTAACTTTGGTAGCACGGTTAATGATCCACTAGGAAAGCGATATACCTGGGTTAATGTGAGAAATGCACTTGGATAATTGATAATTTCATATCTACATTTTTGTTATTTTTGCAGCATCAATTTCAATTTATAAGCTGATTTGTAGTCTTAACACCTTGCTTATGTGAGTTCCTCTGCAGTTCATGCCTAAAAAAGAAGGAACACCAAAGAAGGAAGAAATCATATTTTTTGCCCCAACCGGAGAGGAGATCAACAACCGCAAGCAATTGGAACAATACCTCAAGTCACACCCTGGCGGTCCTAAGATATCAGAGTTTGACTGGGGCACAGGTGAGACTCCAAGAAGATCGGCAAGGATCAGTGAGAAAGCGAAGGCAACTCCACCACCTGAGCCTGAGGAGCGTTCGAAGAAGCGTAGCAGGAAATCACCAGGTTCTAAGAAGGAAAATAAATTAATAGAAACTTTTAAAGAAACAGAAAAGGGGAAAGAAGAAGAAACGCATGATGCAGCAGAAGCAAATGAGAATGATACGGAAAAACAACTGAAGGAAAAACTGTTGCGGAGAAAGCTCAGGGTGCCGATGAGGTTAAACTGCAGGATGTAGAGTTAACAGATACCAAAAAGATGAAGCTGCACCAGAAGATACTCAAGCTGAGAAAGATATTAAAATTACTAATGGTGCTGATGAGACCAAGGTTGAAAAGGTGGAGCAACCAGATGTCGAAGCATGGCGACTAGATGATACAAAACAGAAGGAAGTTGAGAAACATGATTCTGTCATTTCCTCCACGGAGCAGAAAGAGACACAAAATGGAAGTGTGCCTCAACCCAAGGGAGAGATCAAGGAACAAGAAGCATCGCGTGATAATCAAATGGATCGAGTTGTTGCATCCCAACCTCCCACCCCGAATCCTGTGAGCTGTTGAATGTACTTTCCTTGTCTGTCACTTCGTATTTTTTACCATTTTCTCTTGTTCTGTCATATTTGCCTTTAGGATGAATATGTCGTCTATGTTGTTAATGTTAGGTCTGACTGTTCGTGGTGATTGGTGTCATCTACAGTACATTAGTAGAGCTTATAGCATCTGTCTTGGTAAAAGTTAGGTTTCAGGTTGTAGAAGTTGTTGTCTTTAATGGTGGTCAGTGGTCACAACTTCAGTATTATTGTTATGTATCCAATTACTTATCACATATCTTGATGCTAGTGTGTTGAACTACGTCATTCTATTAGCTTGGTTTTGTTTGATTATCTCACTGAAGCCAAAAATGGACAACTGATTCTTGACTTGAAATTTTATATTTAGTTTATAAAATACTTGTTAGTATCTGTAAATATTTAGTTTCTTGACTTGGAGAAATAAGAAATCAAAATCAAAATCCACTTTCTTTTCAGAGGCCTTTCAGTAGTTCTGCTAGTACAGTTAAGGTTATCCCCTTCTCCAGTGCACTTGCAGAAGAGAAGACACAAAAGCTGTTTTTGAGGACTTGATCTCATTTTTCAGATACTGCAAAGAGAAGAAGAAATTTGTGTTAGTATGGTACTCAATTTAGATAAAAACCTAAAACGAGTTCTAATACAAAGTTCTCCGAAGAAGAACATCAGGATCCATTGGGACATTCAATGTTGGTGTCTACGACAAACTTTTGAGTTTCCTTGGTCATAGTTCAACATGTTTGTACATGCTCATCATGGTTGTCTTAATAGATAGGTTAATACGAATTTGGCTATAATTGGAATCTTATGAAAATTACATAACCTGATGAGATCAATGAGGTTAAAGAGGAATTCAATGTATCCAATTTGAACCTGTCTAAACTTCTCAATATTGCCTTTCATTGACAACATTTTCAAAACTAATAGTGTATTCCATATGCTATAGGCATTTTTGTGCAACTTATCTTCCTTTGGTAGATAATGATTTTTGCATACAATTCAGAAAATAACAATGGCACTAGTAACTAAACTAGGAAAGAATTCACTGAGGAATTCATGCATTTAAATTTGTAAATGAAAGATGAGGAAAGAACATAACCTGCTTCTTTCTTAGATGAGTTAATGACCACTTGTCTCTCAAGCCTCTTCTTTCGATCCTTCTTCACTTTCTCCAAGAGCTCTACATCATTGTCAGCCTCTAATATAGTAGCATTAGCATTGTGTTACAATTCTTCACTAGCTAGGGAGAGAGCAATCGAAGTAGTGAGGCATATAGCAAGGCTTCAGCTCATTTTGAAATGGAGGAGATCCATGGACTTGTGTATAGCTGACTTGAATGTAAGAATGTAGATCGACTCGAATAGGAGTTGTGAATTCTAACATCAGCTCAACCATTGTGCTTGATTATCTCAACTCTGTGATCTTAAATTGTATTGTTTGAGCAAGACTGATGAAACTCCCAACTCATTTTCTTGTCGCGTATTCTCTTAAAACAGAGGGGATATTTGTATGAATAATTGTCATCAGGTTGTGAATAATTGTGAAGTCCTGCAGCTAGTATCGCTTAATATATGAGCTTAGTGATGAACTAAGGCCAAATAGATGCAACCTTTCTCCACTGTTCCGTTGCTTTCCATTCAAGTCTAATTCTTTATTTTCGATCAATCCTTGTAAAAAATTTTGTTCTATTGATACTAAACCATTTCAATCCTAGCCTTCTGATACCATCCCCACAAATCTTACCTGTGATCCGTGAAGGCTTCACCATAGGCATTTGATTCTCGTGAAAATACATTTTCTTTTTAATAATGTTACTTTACAAGAAAAAATTGTCTTGAGGGATTTTTGGGCTTATGAGAATTAAAAAGATTCAGCTAGCTTTTATGTGTGTTTGACTACTAAAGTATACTCATTCGGCTGGGTATTTAAATGAGCCACACTCGTTTCTAATGTGAAACTACAGAGGGTGCATGCCCTGATGTGGTGCGCGGCAAGTTGAGTTTTTTGAGGATGATCTCCCTCATGTGGTGAGTCCAACTATAAGAATTTTTGTGGGCGGGCACTGAGGATGACGGACTATCTTGTGTGAGCGAGCTCTGAGGCTGACGACTCATTGTGTGGGCATGATAAGAAGATTATCTAGGTGTTATAGTCTCACGTCATCTGGGTGACGAAAGGAAATGTATTATATATATGCGAATTTAAATTTACAAAGTACTACACGTTTTAAAGTCGTAGAGACATTGAATCCAGAGCCGACAACATAGTACTCTTTGGATCATTCTAAATCTATAATTATCTTTATAGTTACAGAATCTTCCCATTATAACACATGAAAAGTTGACAAAGTCTAAAGTCACTTGGAATTTTATGTTAAGGATGATCTAAATCCAAAACAACATAACATAAAACTTCAATTATAGCACTTTTTAAAGGGATTTCTCGAAATATGTCCGAGATTTCACGAAATATTTATTATTTTGAAGTTATCGAAATTTCTTTTGAAATCTAAAATATGTTAAAATTTTCTTGAGACAAAAAAATAAATATTTTAATTTTCATTTGTTTTAACATGTTATAATGTTATTTTAATATAAAAATTTGTTATGCGAGTGATTATTTTATAATATATAGCCTCTATTATACGATTAGTATAAGAATACTTATATAATATTTAAAAGTTTAAAATATATAATTTATATTATTTAGAATTTCTGTATTTAGAAAAAGGAAACCACGAATCCATGCTACAAACACTGCCATCCAAAACCAAGCAAAGAATCACCCCAAGCTTCCAAAAGAGATAAGGAAACTCGAAACCGCAAATGGAAGAAACCCCTTTGTAGTAGATGCCAACCTCTCCCTCGACGGTGGTGTTGCGTGTCAATGGAGGCCACTAGAGGAGGGCGGCGCTTCCAGCACTGTTCCATCGTCTCTTCTTCAAGAAAGGTATTGCATTTCATCTCTCTATCAAACAACCCCATTATTGATTCTAACAAAAAAAAGTTAACTTTGGGAGGAAAAGTATTGATTCCATTCCCTTTTCTAAGGAGTTGTCACAAGTCATGTTCTTTTTGGAGAATCTACTCTGCAATGGGCATTCCCATCTCAACAAGCATTGTATCACTCTTGGTTCTTTTACTACAAATGGATTCAACATCTCCTCTCTGTCTTCTCAATGCAATGGCAATGGCAATGGCAACTTCTTCTTATCATCATCAATTCTTGCTCTCTTTAGCTCTCATCATCTTCATCTCCTCCTCTTCTTCTATTGGTATGATTGCATTGAACTTGTTTGATGAATTGGGCAGACCCATTTAGGAAAGATGAAAGCTTTTGTGTTTCTATAGGGTTTGATGAATTGCACACATCCCACATATAGTGTCATATGAGAAAAAAAAATGGAAACTTTTGTGTTTCTGTGTTCTTTGTGTTGAATTCATGCTTGATAAAGATTTAGCTCATGCTGGTTAGGATAGAATATACGTATTGTTCTTTAATGAGTTTATATAGTTTGATTGTTGACGTACATCATTGATAAGTGATTGCATATTCTATAACTTTGGGAACTAGAATAACTATACTAGAGCCACTTTGTCTTTGGGAATCATATTTTCTTGCCAAAAGTTTGTTATGCAGTACGTGATATCTGCTTCTGATTTCATGTGAATTGTTTGAGATCCCATACTTTTTAAGAGAATTGTTTACTTGTTCCTGACCAAAAAGGAGGCATTTGTTTTGAAGTAAAAAATTTAGATTTGTATTTGTTTACTAGAGATTTCATGTGAAATTTAGAACAAGCTGTGCTCAGATTCATAAATTGAGTTGATTTTATCTTCTTTTTTTTTTTGCGTTTTGAGTCTTTTTGTTTTTCTCAACTGTAGAATTTGGGATTTCAATTATACATCCTTTACAATTTATTTTTTTCAGTTGATCGATGTAATTATGGACTCATTGATGGACTAATTCCTGTTTTTCATGTTTCACTTGTCGCAGTTCAAGCATTTACTGGGACGTATGGAGTAAATTATGGCAGACTTGCAGATAATCTTCCTCCACCTGAAAGTGTCGTGACACTTTTGAAAGCAGCAAATATAAAGAATATCCGGATCTATGATGCAGATCAGAGTGTCCTCAAGGCCTTTAGCAAGTCAGGCATCGAAATTGTGGTTGGTATTGGCAATGGGCTTTTAAAAGACATGAGTGTGTATGAGGATCGTGCCATGGACTGGGTAAAAGCAAATGTTGAACCATACCTTCCTGATACACATATACGTGGGATCGCAGTAGGGAATGAGGTATTGGGGGGTGACGGTGGAGGGGAGAATGCAGAGGTTCTTTTGGGCGCAGTC
Source organism: Berberis thunbergii (assembly GCA_003290165.1). Lineage (NCBI taxonomy): Eukaryota > Viridiplantae > Streptophyta > Magnoliopsida > Ranunculales > Berberidaceae > Berberis > Berberis thunbergii. The sequence goes on along the minus strand of QNQO01002088.1, from coordinate 108,794 downwards.
AAGAATGTATACAGCGCTGTGAACAGGCTTCGTCTGACTAATTTGATTCAAATCTCAAGTCCACACTCTTCAGGTGTCTTTGCTAATTCCTTCCCTCCATCTTCATGTGTTTTCAAGGATAGTGTCACGCAATATATGAAGCCACTCTTGGAGTTCTTCTCACAGATTGGGTCTCCTTTCTTCATTAATGCCTACCCATTTCTGGCCTACATTAGTGATCCCGACCATATCGACATTAAGTATGCATTGTTCCAAAAGAACAAGGGAATTCGAGACCCAAAGACTAATCTACACTATGATAACATGTTCGATGCCCAGGTTGATGCAGCGTATGCTGCACTGGCAGCTGCTGGATTTGACAAAACGGAAGTTATTGTATCGGAGACAGGTTGGGCTTCTCAAGGAGATCCAAACGAAGTAGGTGCCACAGAGAAGAATGCAAGAACTTATAACTTCAATCTGCGAAAGCGGCTTCTTAAGAGAAAAGGAACACCACTTAAGCCAAAGATACCTGTGAAGGCATATGTTTTTGCTTTGTTTAACGAGAATCTCAAGCCCGGGCCTTTGTCTGAAAGAAATTTTGGGCTGTTTAAACCTGATGGGAGCATTTCATATAACATAGGATTCACAGGAATTAAATCTTCTTCTTCTTCTACACCATACTCCCTGCTTTTAGTAGCAACATGTGCGTCGCTACTTTTTCTGGTTTTAACTTCATGATGGTAACATCAGAGGTTCATTGCGTGTACAGTCTCTTAACATTGCCAAATTGGCTTACATTTTCTGTAATATTTGTTTATATATCAGCAATTCATTGTCAATTCTTGTTTGTATACAATACCCCATGTAACTTGTTAATGCAAATACTGGTCAATTTTTTATTTGTTCAACTATGTGTGTGAACTATTTCCTCAATACAAAGGCAGTGTGCAAGTTTCTAAAGCTTGTCAGTGTTGTGGTTTCCCAACCTTAAGATGACTAATCGAAACTACGATGATCTGCATTGTGTAATTATAATTGATCCACAGATCATTTCACTCTTCCTTTTGGATCTCCGACCTCGGATCCCTGCTGTCTTTTTTCTCGCGATTCTATTAGCAATTGACTTTCCCTGATTAGTACGATATCTGCCCACGAACCAGCAAGGAAAAAAAAAAAGTCTGTTATAGTTTTCATTTCTTCTCTGTGTTCATCATAAGAACAGACGCAGTCACCGATTCTTTTCATGTTTCTTACCACATTGTGGCCCTTTCGGAAAAAAACTATTTTTTGACCTGATCAAGTCTACCAGAACCAATATAGGCCAACAACATACAACCCACATTTTCCATTATAGAGGCTTAACTTGCCCATCAAGCAGGTTGGTCTTTTGGATGTCTATGATTTGATATCACGACCTGATCCAGTTATTACTATATTGTACGCTTTGGGTCCAAGGCCCGCACGGTTTTAAAATGCTTAGTACTTTGTTACTACAAAAAAACGCTTAGTATTTTATTACTACAAAAAAAAGCTTTAATAGCTACGGAAACTAGCGACGGTTTTTTGATACCGTCGCTAATTATACGATTAGCAATGGCAAAAAACCGTCGCTAATTGCTTTCGATACTATTTCAACACATAAATATAAAAATCCGTCGCAAAATATTTAGTGACGGCTTAAAACTGTCGCTAATTCTTGTATTAGCGACGGTAATTTAGTCGTCGCTAAGATTTACAAATAAAATAAAACATTTAGTGACGGCAAAACAACCGTCGCTAGGTTTTACAAATAAAATTCATTAGCTACGGTAGAATACCATAGCTAATGGATTTAAAATATATATATATATATATATATATATATATATAAACAATTAGTGACGGCAATTGTACCGTCGCTAAGGTTTACAAATAATATATATATATTAAAAACAATTAGCGACGGCAAAAAACAGTGGCTAATTGATTTTTTTGAAAATAAATTAAACACTAAAGAATTTAGCTACGGCAAAAAACCGTGGCTAAGTTTAATTTTTTTTTTATTAGCGATGGCAAACAACCGTGGCTAATTGGTTTTCTTGAAAAAAAAATTAAACACTAAAGACTTTAGCTACGGCAATTTACCGTGGCTAAGTTTAAGATATTTTTATTAGCGACGGCAAAAAACTCTGGCTAATTGAGTTTTTGAAAAAAAAATTAAAACACTAAATAATTTAGCTACGGCAATTTACCGTAGCTAAGTTTTAGATTTTTTATTAGCGACGGCAAAAAACCGTGGCTAATTGGTTTTTTTGAAAATAAAATAAAATTAAACACTCAAGAATTTAGTGACGGCCCAGAACCGTGCTAATTGATTTTTTTTTTAAATAACATTATTTTTTTATCAATAACTTAGCCAACAACAACTTAACTGATAAAAAGATATTAGTGCATAAAAAGACAACAACGATTTTCAGAAATTGTAGTCAGGGGAATCGAATGCATAAATAGGTAAAGAAATTGACAAATTGTTTAAAATAATTCTTTCTTGCTTTTGTGATACTCTTTAGTAGGGGTGGGCATTTAGGACCGAAAAACCTGACCGATCGGGTCGGTTCAAATCGGTTTTAATTAATTATAAAAGTTTCGGTTGTAAAAGCCCGGCTAGACTCTAAGTTTCTGGTCCGTGCCTCGGTTTCCATTTCTGAAGCCCGTCGAGTAACCGGCCCGACCCAGTTTAAATAGTTTAAATTAAATAGCTGCAAGCCGTTACCCATTCTCCTCGTACAAATCCTTCCTCACCGTCATAGCCATATCGCTCACAACACAGACCCATCTCCATCAAACCCTTCTCTCGAACTCATCGTCACCTTCCTCATCGCAACAACAAACCCAATCACAGACCATCATCATCATCTCCTTCGTCAACCATTCACAGACCGTTTACCCACTCACCCATCCTCACATACCCCAACGACATCGCAGCCCAACAGTCGCTATCGTCCCCATCGTCTTCCTCGCCATCACAGCCAACCGTCCGAGCCAGAGCCAGAGCTTTCGATCTGATATGTTGTGAGAGTTTACAGAAGAAATGTCTCCCTGATCCAATGGTTCTCTCCCTGATCGCATCCAATGGTTCTTTCCCTGATCGCATTCTCTTCTTTAGTTTACAGAAGAAATGTCTGAAGAACAGATCAGATCGAAGAAGATCAGATCGATCGAAGATATAATCAGATCGAAGAAGATCAGATCAGATCGAAGAAGAAGATATGATCAAGATCGAAGAAGAAGATAAGATCTTGATCAAGATCGAAGAAGAAGATATGATCTTGATCAGATCTGAGATCAGATTAGATCGAAGAAGATGATATGATCAGATCTTGATCAGATTTGATCTCAGATCAGATCATATCTTGATCCTCCTTACAGACGATGGGTCGAAGTCGAAGATTACGATCTCTCCTTCTCGCACACAGATGAAGGGTCGAAGTCGAATATTTATTGAACCTAGTCATTCACTCATTGGTATTATCAGTGGTTACTCTTTGTGGTATTAGAGCTGTGGAGGATTCGTTCACAATATAGTAACATGTGCTCTATGGGATCGTAACTTTGCTACTCGGATTCAAGCCATAAAAGTTCTGAAAAAAAAAGATGTCCGAAGAAAAGTTGGGTACCCGGTAAGTATGTCAATAATTTTTTTTAAATACAAATTTATATGAATTATTTGCTACTCGCTAATTAAATTTTTTTTAAATTAACATTATGTTTATATTAGCGACGGTAAAAGACCGTCGCTAATTGATTTAAAAAAAATAACATTATTGTTATATTAGCGATGGCAAACAACCGTCGCTAATTGTTTTATTTTTTTATTTTTAAAAATAACATTATTTTTATATTAGCGACGGCAAAAAACCGTAGCTAATTGTTTTTTGAAAAAAAAAAATATGCACTAAAGAATTTAGCTACGGCGATGAACCGTGACTAAATTTTAGATTTTTTTTATTAGCGACGGCAGTAAACCGTTGCTAATTGGTTTTAAAAAAATTATATACTATAGAATTTAGCTACGGCAAAAAATCGTAGCTAATTGTTTAAAAAAAACACGTCACCAATCCGCGTGAAACCTCATCTCAATCGTCAATAAACACCAAAAAAATTTAGCTCAATTCAACGCACTAAACCAAACCACGTCACCGATCCGCGTGAAACTAACACAACCAATCTCCTTCAATTACCTTTCTCTATATAAATTTAAATTTTCTCTACAAACCAACTTAAACAAAATTTTTCTCTCAACCTCCAGAGAAGAAACCCACATAGGAGAAGTCTGCCGCTTCCTCGACACCGATCCCGGCCGCCTCCCTCGACACCGATCCCGGCCTCCTCCCTCGACACCGATCCTGCCGCCTCTCTCTCCCCTCCCTTCCTCCGCCGCCTCCTCTGATCTCGAAGATCTGAGATCTGAAATCTCGGAGGAGATTTTAGATCTCGGATATCAGATTTCAGATATTCTATAGATTGAATTTTTTTTTGTGGTTTTTTGTTATTTTTGTATGGATTATTTGTAATTTTTGTATGATATTCTAGAGATTCTGTGTAATTTTTGTTATAATTTTGATCAATTAAGTTTAGTTCTGGTAGTTGATATTAATTTTCAGAATGGACAATCATTAATAGCTAATTTCATTATAAAAAATGAATTATCATTTGTAATTTATAATTTGTAAATTTCATTTGTCAATATGATTTGCAACAAAGCTGTCCCTAAATAGTCACGACAAATACCGTGACTATTTTGTCAATTAGATATGCAATTTAGTGACGGCACAAATCCGTCGCTAAATAACCACGGCAAAAAACCGTTGCTAAATGGAGTTAGCGACGGCAAAAAAACGGTCGCTAAATAGCGACGGCAAAAACAGTCGCTAAATAGCCACGGCAAAAAAGCCGTCGCTAATTTTTATTTTCCCACAGTTGTAGCCAAAATATTAAATAACTTTAGCGACCGCACTTTTCAAATTAGCGACGGGTTCAAATAGAGACGAATGAATTAGCTACGGTATTGTGACGGTTGTTTTGCTGTCGCTGATTCCTTTTAGCTACGGTTTTAGCTCAATCAGCAACAGTTTTTTACCGTTGCTAATTTGACTTTTTTTTGTAGTGTGTAGATCCAAACTCGTACATATATAATACATCATCTTCTTTCACCTAGGCGATGTGAGACTATAATCTTCCATTGGTAGCTCACCCAACCCCTCGTGGAATCCACGGTCCTATTGGACTTTGCCATCACGGGCCTATTGGACTTCACCATCACGAGTCTCTCCCGCACCCTCCCCCTTAGGTCCGCCCACACAAGGGTATCACATTTGATTTCTTCATTACTCTAATGGATGCTGTTCAATCATGTTCTTATTGTGTACCACGGTATAGAAATTTTCACATTGTTGAACTTATTCGAGCTTTTGAAGAGTGCTGGCTGGTTCTTCTAAGGGAATTGTTCAAAACAGGTGATCATATATTCTTCTTGTTACGTTTTTATTTAGTAAGAACTAAGAACTGGGGAGGTTTTGTTCTTAAAATGTGTAGTTAATTATGTTTCTCTTTTCCTACCTTTTATTATCTTATTCTAACAGTAACCAAAATGCTTTATTGAATATGAAGTATGAACAAGGAAATTTTTGATTGATAACTCACATTTTCTTAGCAATTTCTTATGGTTAGAGGCCAAATAAAACAGACAGACTTGTTGCAAAATTCATCTTCAGTTGGAAAATGGATCAAAGTCGACAAATTTGTCCAATGGTTGAAGATTTTTCAGTCATGGTCATTGCTTTTGTTAATATATAAATATACTGATTTAAAAAAATCAAATCAAAAAGAAAATGGGCCATTGAGAAAAAAACTTTTATCACTTTTTCTTCCGCCCTTTTTATTTTATTTTTTTTGGTTGTGTTTGTGATAAAAACCAACTAATAATGATTTACGTGGGGGACGTTATGGTAGTATATATACGTTCCCATAATTAAATTTTACGTGGCTCGAAAATACCCACTGTTCTCGAGAATTACATGCCAATTAGGGGGTCAACTAGTTGTGCAAGTTCATGGTTGGTTGCATCAGAAATCTAATCCTAATTGATCGATAAATCATGAAAAGGTAGCAGAAACGTAGAAATCAAATCTGAAAAAAAATATCAGATTAAATCAAAACTTGGTGAGACTTGAGACTGAAAACCATTTTTGATTGCGCCATCAGATAGATCATGCACATACTTGTGACGCTCAGTGTTCTAAAAATCGGTTAGAAGGTAGAAAAACGCCTAGATTAATGAGTTGGACGATTTTTTTTAGTAAGGCTGATTGTGTTTTTATTTTATTTTTTTTCCGCTTTTTTAGAAATAAACAATTTAATTATTTTTTATTTATTTAGTATATGTCTAAATGTAGCAAATGATGATTACTTAATGAAATTCTCAAAGGATATGCCGGTACCAATTTTAGTAATGTTGATTTTATCAAACATGACTGAGGTGTTATTCATGCAATTTGAAGAAAAATAAAAGAATAGGTTTGAATATTTGTCCATAAATTCAACTTTGTATAAAGTACCCATCATGACCAACTTCAGTCATTTGAGTTTTAATAAATTTTGTTCATAATTGTTAATTTTCCATGTTTTTAAATTTTATATATGTATCTTGACATTAAATTGGATGTAATTGATATGGTATTATGCTTAACTTTTGTAAATTATTGAAGTTATAATACAAAACCTAAGACCGCCTAGGTGCTGCCTAGGCGCCGTTCACCCACTACCTAGCGCTTTTTAGAACACTGGTGACGCTTTAGTGTAAAAGTTTAAATTTTACATTTTAAACCGAGGTGGATGACACACAACTCGCAGTCTCCAATAGTATATATACCATACCATCTTGGAGAAGCAATCCTCCCTTACATTCCATCAATCATTTTCACTTATAGCAACTTTGATAACCTAACCAGTTCTTAAGTTATCAATCTGGTAACGCGATTAGATTCAAAACATTCAATAATCATAGGACATGTGCATACTTGCCACCAATGAATGTGAACACTCATGTTCTTTGTAATTTTTTTTCCAGATTTTAACCAAGATTATGGAGGTAATATTTGAAATTTTTTTACTTCCAATTCTACCAATTTTTTTTTTTTTTTTTCTATCTTGGTATTGTATATTGATGTGGATGGGAAGTGTGAAGATGAACTAGTCAATGTTCGAGAGGGGGGAGGTAGATATAATGAGGCCCTACGTGCATATAAGGTCCAAAAATAGCAATGGAGATTGCAAAGTCCATGACGAAAGCCTCAATTCAACCTCCAAAATGTGCAAAAATAAACAACTAAGTTTGGATTTCTTGGTAAGAAATCCACCAAACCTGTGTGCCTTTTTCTTTGTTTTTCTTCAAACACTTAGAACACCTTTCACTATAAGTAGCCAAGGAAGGTCTCTACACAATCCACATTCATTCATCAATCAAACAGAAAGGAATAGATTGACATAGTAAGGGGTGACCTGTTGAACACACAAAAAAACTAGTTAGAAAAATATGGGTTCAAGTAAGATGATTGCATGCTTACTAGTATTGGTGATAGCCGCTTCGATACACTCTGCAACAGCACAGAGTACTAGACATGTCGTTGGTGGCAACACAGGATGGACAGTAGGAACTGGTGTTTCAACCTACACCACCTGGGCTGCTTCCCAAACTTTCAGGGTTGGAGACACCCTAGGTAATAATTTCGCTCACACTATTTCATTTGTTACCGGAATTTTTTTTTAGTGTACTTGTGTGTACTGAGCATGGTCACATACTTTTGGTGCTACCCTCGGTATGCATCAGGATGCTCTACTTAGATCAAGAATAATAATGGTTTTTGACATTAATTTGCAGTTTTCAACTTTGCTACTGGAAGACATGATGTTGCAACTGTGACAAAGGCAGCCTTCGATGCATGTAACGCTTCTACCACCATCGTTCCCCTTATGACAAGCAGCCCAGCAACCATAACTCTAAATTCAGCAGGCGAGCACTACTACTTCTGCACCTTCCCCGGCCATTGTTTAGCAGGACAGAAGTTAGCCATCAATGTCACTGGCAGCAGCACAGCTTCTCCACCAACAACCACAACACCAACCCCAACCCCAACCCCAACCCCAACCCCAACCCAAACAACACCATCCACCACAGCCACGACACCTACTTCTTCCACAACTCCACCACCCACAGCTGGCGGACCACCACGACCTAACTCTGCTGCGACTCATACCTTTGCTAGTTTCTCCACCATTTTCTTCTCCGCCGCAGTTCTCTTGCTTTAGATGCACTCTTGAACTCATTTTGTGTGACATTTTGGTTTACTAGTATTTACACACTATACTGGCAGAGTCTGGAGTCTGTGATTCATTACATTGTTGACCTATATATATCAGTTTTGTTTCTAAATAGAACTATTGAACTTCAGATTAAAATTGTTTCGAATTCCATTTTACTCTGTTTTGCTAACTACACCTGCAAAGAGATTGTGTGGACGACTTAGGTTAATTGCCTTGTAAAAACCAAAAATTAAGATGAACTATAGGGTGCAAACTCCTAACTCTACAAGAAATTTGCTTTGGTCATAATCCAAGCATATAACATTTCAAACCTTTTGAGCAATAACAATTTCCCACATAAAAGTGATGATGTGGTGCTCAGGTATCATCTTAATCCTGCCGTAGTTTAGGCAGTTCGAACTCAAAAATTAGTGAGAAATGCTTAAACATAATAAGATCGCAACTTATACTAAATAGTATATTCAATGAAATGTTCATAATGTTGCTCTGGTCAAACATAATATCAACTATATGTAAACAAACATGTTTGTTGCTTTTGACTTGTAAAAATATATATGACAAAGAAAAAACTATCGGACTGTAAATTGTTTTTCAGGGAGGTGTTCGACAAGCAACATGAGAAACTACTGTGTATTTTTCTACATCAAGAAAATTTGCCTCGTATCTTATTTTACCCACCTAAAATTTGTCATAAGGCTTTCTGAAACTGTAATGTTGACGGAAACGGATTTTATTTCACCCACCCTGTGCATTTGTCACAATAAGTGGAATCAGGTTAGAAGAAAACCAACCATGCATATACATTATTCGTTTTTCAAAATAAACACGACAATTTCCATGGTGTTTATGCTATGATCTGCTAAAACCAAAGCTCTAGTACCTTGTCATCCATGCTAAAGCTTAAGCAGTTATTGATAAGCGATCAATGAGAAGATCATCCAGATCCAAACCAAAAACATACTTTGAGTCGAGTTTTATCAAATAAATAAGTAAATAATCACATTTTATTTTATTTTTAAAATTGGTGAGATGCCTAGTCAATGCTTGAGGGGTGGAAGATAATGTAAACTTAGGTCGCACACGCCATTGAAAGGTCTAAACAAGGGAATGGTCACATTGAGAAGTCCATGATACATTCCAAGTTCCATCCAACTTCCATACTACATGAAAGACTATAAATTTGGATTGAACTGGTGTGAGCTCCACCCAACAACCAAACCTTTGTCATTGTTTTCTGTAGTCATCAATCAACACAGAAACTATAGATTGATAGAAATAAAGGGCAGGCCTGTTGAACACACAAATTCCTGTAATTACAAAGAGATATGGGTTCAAGTAGGCTGGTTGGGTGCTTATTAGTGTTGATAATAGCTGCTTCAATACACTCTGCAACCGTGCAGATCAGTGCTAGACATATAGTTGGTGGTAACGCAGGATGGACAGTAGGAATTCGTGCTTCCACCTACACCAATTGGGCTGCTTCCCAAACATTCAGGCTTGGAGATACTCTAGGACTAGGTATAATATTGCATTCGCTAAATTTTCAATTTACTCTCTACATCACATAAGCGAAATTTTTTCCACAAGTTTATAGTAGTACGAGTGTCCATTTGGTGTTTTTCCCTCACGGCAGGCATGTCTTGCATATGTCATTTTGGGGACCTCAAAATTTTTTTCTCGTAGCTATAATCTACAGCATTGATTATATTCAATTTTTACATCATTTTGCAGTGTTCAATTTGCCACCGGAAGGCATGATGTGGGAATTGTAACAAAATCAGATAGTTTCTTGATGTAGAAAAATACACAGTAGCCTAGAAAACTACTCTTCATGAGAAACTACTGTGTATTTTTCTACCATATTGGTTCCCACTGTAACAAGTAGCCTAGAAACGATAACTCTCGACTCAGAACTGGCGAGCACTACTACTACGGCACCTTCCCTAGCCATTGTTAGGCAGGACAAAAGTTTGCTATCAATGTCACCGGCAGCAGCTGGGATTCTCCACCAACAACCGTGACCCCAACACCACCGCAATTCCACCTACTTCTTCGATGAAACCACAACCACCACCATCATCTAACTCTGCCCCAGCTCATGCCCTGGCTGGCTTCTCCACCATTTTGTTGTCAGCTGCTGCTCTCATGCTTTAGATGCTTTGTTGCAGCTGATTTTTCACTTTACTCTTAGTCTTACATGTATTTACACTATATATACTGACAGAGTTTGCGATTCATTTACATTGTTTTTGAAAAATTTATGTTCTGTCATTACATTCAAATAAAATTCTAGCAGTTCAGATTTAATAGATTGTTTAGAATTTGGGCTCAATATTTTTCTTAATTAAATCTTAATATGAGACGCAATTAGGGCAGGATAAATGAGCAATTATCATCCCCCCTTATGTTAAACTATAAAGTACTTTTATCAAAATGATATGCAAATTCTATAATAAGAGTGCACACTTTTTCAAAGACTTTTATCATATAGAATATGTGTGGTCGAGGTTGTTATTGTTACGTATCACTATCTAATAATAAGAAACTATCTAATGATAAGAAGTGCTAGACATCAAACAATCATTTGATCATAGCCGAACACATGACACAGATCAGCTCTAGCAACAAATGCCAAAGCATGTTAGGCCCAAGCCAGATCCAACCCAGACCTAAGCCTAAAGCGACAAGAATATTAGAGTTTGGCCTGGGACAATAAGGCCCGAATACATAACTCTGGACTATAGTAGGCTCAAGGTTCATTTGCACAATTCTTGGTCCATCAAGCATTGGATCCCAAAGAGAGCCAAGTGCCAAAGAAGAATGGCATGGATGGATAAAATTCTAAGGGAGATCCCCCCTCCATCACACCTTTAATGGTAGAGTCAACGAAGGAGTGAAATACTTATTATATAATGAGAATAAAATGGATGAGATAGGTAAACACATGCAACCCTAATTTTATTAGTCTATCTTTATCCTTGTTCAAGTGCCTAACTTTACCATCGAAGAACCTTTCGCCGCCACAACGGTGGCCTCTGATTCGCTGTTGTTCATTCTTACAAGTCAAAATCAACAGTAACGGATTTGACACAATCTCTTTTTCTGTTGCTCTTTCATCTAAAAGTGATGCTAGGCGGCGAGGAAACGGGCGAGGGAGGGGGGTTTGACCCCCATTTAAAATCACCATTCATCTAAACTATCAATAAAAAAGATAATTGTTTGTATGAAAAAAACATTAAACAGTATAATGTAAAATAGCATCCTCTGTCAAAATCTAAAAAGCTTTGACCTCATGCAACATTTTGCGCCTTTTCCAAATTGATGTTATCAATATAAGTAAATTTCTGAGACATAAATAGAAAATTACTCAAAAATTACTGCGTATCAAGTTACCAAAATTTACCCAGACACCGCCTTATGGTTTCAGAAAAATAACACTTATTTCTTATTTGTTAGTTTGGATGGGAAGAATCAGCCTTGGACAACAAATTTGACTAGGAATAAGACTTTATATTTTTTAAGACCTTTATAATCAATGATATTATTTGAATATTTGATCTTTTTTTTTTCATTATTAAAACAAAAAATCAAATAGAAATAGTCTCATGCATTGACTCTCCCCAAAAACTTTAAATCTAAACTATTACCATATCCTTAAAGTTTTCTGGAATGTGTAATGTCGACACAAATGTATTTTATTGGTGAGATGCAATGCTCAAGGGATGGTGGGTAGCATGAAATTAGCATAAAAAATTAGGTCTCACGCGCATGTAAAGATGTCTGAAGTCTGAACAAAGAAGTGATCACATTGAAAAGTCCATGCATGACAAGAGTTCCACGCAGCTTCCAAATTGAATAGGTCACACTCTACAAATTGAATTGGTGTGTGACTCAACAACCAATTAAACTTTTGGTATTGTTTTTACTATAAGTAGCAAAGGAAGGTCTCTCAACAATCTACATTCATTCATCAATCAACAGACAGAACTAGCACAGAGAAAAGCGAATTACAAAGAGATATGGATTCAAGTAGAATGATTGAGTGCTTATTAGTGTTTGTGATAGCTGCTTCGATACACTCTGCAACCGCGCAGAGGCAATGCAGGTTGGACGGTAGGGACCGGTGCTTCAACCTACACCACTTGGGCTGCTTCCCAAACTTTTAATGTTGGAGACACTCTAGGTAATAATTTCGCAAACATGAGCTCCTAGCATATTTATTAAAACATATAAATCGAAGCAAATTTAACATAGTATTTGTAGTCTATATGACTATACGGTTCATACTATTAATTTCTTGAACACTTTTACTAATTTTGACATTAATTTGCAGTGTTCAATTTTGACGCTGGAAGGCATGATGTTGCAACTGTGTCAAAGGCAGCTTTTGAGGCATGTAATGCAGCTACCACATTGGTTCCTACTATAACAAGTAGCCCCGCAACCATAACTCTGAATTCAGCAGGTGAACACTACTACTTCTGCTCCTTCGCTGGACATTGTTTGGCTGGGCAAAAGTTGGCCATCAATGTCACCAGCAGCAGCAGAGCTTCTCCACCAACAGCCAGGACCCCACCATCCACCACTGCAACCCCACCTACTTCTTCCATGGCGCCACCACCAACATCTGGCGGATCACCACCACCACCTTCTAGCTCTGCCCCAGCTCATGCCCTTGCTGGCATCTCCACCATATTGTTGTCAGCTGCAGCTCTCTTGCTTTAGATGCTCTCTTGGAGTTGATTTTTGCATGAATTTTTTATTTTTACATGTATTTGCACACATTATACTAGAAGAGTTTGGGGTTCATTTACATTGTTTTTGACAGAATTCAGTTTTGGCATTACAATTCAAATAAAATTCTTGCAATTCAGATTAAATTTTGTTTGGAATGATTTTCGTTTTATGATGTTTGGTCAACTATGCTCTATCCCATGATATACATGTACTTACCATGTTCGCAACTTAATAATAAAAGCCGATAAATATCATTGTTAAGTGATTCCATGGAAAGCAACTAGAGATCCTGCTTTGTTTCTTCTTTTCCACATTCTTGCTCTCCTCAACTTCCGCTTTTGCAAGTGTCAATTGAAGGTTCACACGTTCTTCAATGGCGGGCTAAAATCAGCTTCTTCATAAACAAGTCGACGAAGGTTGTGCTTTTTCGAGGAGAGGTTAATTTCAGAGATGGATTTGGTGAATCTCTCCGCGAGAAGTATCAGATCCTTGACGATTTGAATCTCTTTACCTTGGGAGCTGGTCACACACCCTTGTCTCCCCTGAAAGGATTCATTTCTTTGCATAGGGGTATCCTTCAACCGGGCGTTTATTTTCCTGTGATCGAGAAAATTTGGCACTTCATAGCGTACCTCGGCATTCCGCCCACTAATTAGGGCGAAAGATGTTGGCCTTCGATTGTCTCCGAGGGTTATCCAATTGCTCACCTCTCATCGATTGAACGAGCATGTTGTCTGTGTGTTGAGGTCACCGACTTGTTTGTGCACTTTGCCTGACTATTTTAAGTCCTAGCAGAAGTATTGTTTTATGGCTTGCTTCTGCGGACTCGAAGTATTTTGAGCTCGACGGTCGTCTGATAAATCGAAAGTTCAAACAACTGAGTGAGTGTGATACCTTTCTTGCTCCAAATTGTGGTAATTGCATATTGAATTGTTATCCATGTTTTTGTAGAATTTTTTGGTAGCGCCTCTTTCTTCAGAAAATAAAGAAGCCTTGGACCAATTTGATGACCTGCCCTCCATAAGGATGAAAGATATTGTGCAGTCTGACAACATCAAGCACAATAGACCATAGGATTATTGGCACGAGGCTCCTACTTTCTTCAAAATTTCGAAACCGAAGCCTGCTAGAGGATATTCTTCGAAAAAGAGGAAGCTTTCAAAGGTCAAGATCCCTAGTCCGTCAAAGAGAGCGGAGTTGCATGTTGTACTCCCTTCATCTTTGCTTTCTAAGGAGCCTCGAACTGCAGCTAAGACTGCTTCCAAGCTATTGGCCCCTTCGGAGGAGGGGTTAACTGTTGCGGAGAAAGAGCGTCCTGTATCCATTGGGGTGAAAGTTGTTCCGTTTGAGAGGCAGGATGCTCAGACTAAAGCTCTCGTTTCCCTTCCCGATTTGGAGAATGAATATCTGAAGATGGTCGGAGTGCATGATGTGATGCAGCTAGGCACTACGCAGGCGAAGATTTTGAACAACGCATGTCTGCAGGTGGGAATGGCTGCCTCATCTTATGCTTGCTAGATTTGCTCTTTTTCTTTGAAGGATTTCAAGTATAACCCCTCTTTGGAGCAAGAGTCTTCTTTGTCTGGCAAAAATTCATCTGACCGTCGTCCTTCCTGGGAACGATCCCCTCTTCATCGTTCGTACTGCCCTCACTCCGGTTCTCACCCTCAGCTTGAGGTCAAGGTCTATCCGAGGAGTAGTTCCCTACCTTCCTCCCCTTCAACTGCTACTGACTCGGTAGATGAGAGGGAGCCAGTTGTTGTGAGTAAGGGGAAAGTGGTGGAGGAAGCCCCAAATGCGGTGACGATGGCTAAGGGTTGTGCTGGCGCGATAACGGTCCTAAAGGATCTCCTTCCAAATGCGTAGATTAGTCTTTTTGCCCCAAATATGGTAAAGATGAGCAACCAAGCCTAACATCAGGAAGTGGACATTTCTTATGCTTCTAGGAAGCATATAAGTAGATATGATTGGTTGACCAATCTTGCTATGAAATCAGAAGGGGAAACGATGGGTGAGCGTATAGACAAGGGATAGAGATATTTGATGTTGGGGTTGTCGTATCTGAACCAGATTGTCGTCGTTGGGATGGAGGTAAAGGCCACTCGTGAGAGAGTGTACAACATGATGCAAGTTTTTGCACATCTACAGAAGTCGTATTCAGATGTTCTTTACAAGATTTCAGCTGCTGAAAAAACAGCTTGAAGGCCAGGCCGATCAGACGGGTGTTGTATCATGTCGTAGCCTTGCTGAATCAGAGGTCCATCTGGATGCCTTACTGACAAGACTGGAGGCTCATAGGGTCCGCTCGGAGTCACTTGAGTCTGATTTGGCCAATGTGATGTCTATGAAGGACATGTTGGAGGCGGGGCTGAATCACACACAACGTGACCTGAAGCTTGATAGGGAGGCCATGTCCACAGGTTCTAACCATTGAGAAGAACAACAGTAAATCTGAATGGGATGTGTAGGGTTGACAGTTGGAGGCCGACGTTGCTTTCAACACCAAGCTTGCAAGGACGGCAGAAGAGAAACTCCTCTTGATACAAAATGAGCTCAGCCCGATCAAAGATAAGTTAAGTACTAAGCAATCCAGAGTTGATGCATTAGCGGTCAGGCTGGAGCTGGCAGAGCGAGAGCTTGCAGAGTAAAAGCTCACGAGGAGAGGTTTCTCAAGGCTCAAGGCACGTTCCAATTCATCAGAGTAGTGAAAGGGAGACTAGAGTCGTTGGAGTTAAAGGAAAAGGATTGTGTTGATTGGGATCCCTACTACAGACAATCGGCCTACGCGGAGTTTGAAGAAACTTTTAATCAGTAGCAAGAAGAGGATGACTCAGATCAAGGTGTTGATACTGCAGTACGCACAGATTGGTTCCCTGCTTCTTATCCGGTTAAACCCGGCTCTGTTGTATCCGAACCTTCTCTTGATAAGGAGTGAATTTTGTATTTCCCAAATCATTGATGAAAGAAAGTCTATTAAGTAACACTTTGTACTTTTATTTTCTAGATGTTTACTGCTGAGTTTCTCAGTGTTGCCTTGCCATGGTGTTGGTCTTTAGACAAAAGATTTTACTGATTCAGGAAACTGTCTAATCAATCTGTTAATGAGAGTTCTGACCACTCAACTAACAACTGTTCTTGTAGTCAGACAATTATGGCTCTTAAGAGGTCTATAAGTTATCTTTGTCAAACCTGGTAGATTGGAAAAACTTTGTGCAACAGAGTAAAAATAATCCTGGCAGACCAGAGATCATTCGAATTCATAAGTTAATAATACTTTTGATTCCTTAAGCCATCTTAATCCACTCCTAACGGACTAGGTTGTAGACAATGATTTCTGGCAAGACATCTTTGTCGGGATTCATCGGCTTTTATGGGCTGATTAAACTTTGATCAAGTTCGGTCATCATTATCTATAGTTGGACAATGATTTCTGACAAGTCATATTGGTCGAGCTTCATGAGCTTAGACTAGACTCCCACATTCTAAGCCATCTTTGTCCGTTCTTGGTAGATTATGCATTAGAATGGACCGGACGTTGTCTTCATCAGTCTTAATGAACTGACTAAACTATGGTCAAGTTTGGCCATCATTATTTATGGTCGAACAATGATCACTGACAAGTCATCTTGGTCAGGCTTCTTGAGGTCTAACTAGACTTTCACATTCTAAGTCATTTTTGCCCTTTCTTGGCGGACTAGGCCTTAGATGAGACTACAAGTTGTCTTCATCAATCTTTCTGAGCTGAATAAACTAAGGTCAAGTTCGGCCATCATGGTCTATGGTCGGACAATGATCCCTGGCAAGTCATCTTGGTCGGGCTTCATGAGATCAGACTAGACATCCACTTTCTAAGAAAAATTTGCCCATTCTTGGCGGACTGGGCATTATAGGTCCCAAAGTTGTCTTCATGGACTGACTAAACTTTGGTCAAGTTCGGCCATCATTGTCGATGGTTGGACAATGATCCTGGCAAGTCATCTTGGTCGGGATTCATAGCTCAGACTAGACTCCTACTTTCTAATCCATCTTTGCCCGTTCTTGGCGGACTAGGCATTAGAAAGGACCAAAAGTTTTCTTCATCAGTCTTAATGGACTGACTAAATTTTTGTCAAGTTTGGCTATCAAAGTCTATGGTCGGACAATCATCCCTAGCAAGTCATCTAGGTTAGGCTTCATAAGCCCTGACTAAACTTCCACTTTCTAAGCCATATTTGTCTGTTCTTGGTGGACTAGGCCTTAGAGTGGACCAAAAGTTGTCTTCATCAGTCTGATTGAACATAATAAACTTTGGTCAAGTTTGGCCATCATTGTTTATGGTCAGACAATGATCACTGGCAAGTCATTTTGGTCAGGCTTCATGAGCTCCGACTAGACTTCCTTTTTCTAAGCCATATTTGCCCGTTATTGGCGGACCAGGCCTTAGAGGAGACCAGAAGTCTTCATTAATCTAAATGAACTTACTAAACTTTGGTCAAGTTTGTCTATCAACGGCCTTGGGCGTATAAGTCTGACTTGGGTATCCTTACTTAATTCTCCTAGTAGTCTGACATCAAGGTCAAGGTCGAATCAGCAGGTCTGATACTTAACTCAGATTACAATTACCAGATTTTTAGTCCGATTTAATAAACAACAGCAAAACTTTAATAAATAAAATACCTTCAATTTATTGATAATATCTCTTTAGGTGTTCTATATTATGTGGCCGGTTAAGGCCTTCGCTGTTTATGTTTTCTAACCAGTATGTACCTGGCCCGTTGACCTTAGTCACTCTGTAGGATCCTTCCCAATTTGAATTTAATTTGCCCACGTCTGGTTCCTTAGTATTTTGCTGAGTTCAACTCTCATTGCTTGAACTTTTTATTATAGTACTGGGCCATTCTTTGTTTTTTGTGCTGGATCAAATCAGGCGCTTATTTAGACCCGATTCAGTCTGTTAACGAGATCATCATGCCATGTGTATAGAGTAGATTGCGAGACGATCGACTTGGTGTACCATCGACTACTCCCCCAGTTAATGGGACTGCGTATAGTTCCATTAATTCAATGAATGTGGACATGAGCAGTTTGTACTTGGAACCGTCGCCTTTTAATTCCCTGCGTAACATTTTATGTCGATGTCACTGTTGGGTGACCTTTTTATGTGAACCGTTTGTAACTATATATAAGTTGGTTCTTGGAGTTTCAAGCGTTGCCATGAACGTTGTATAACATGTTCCTAGGGATGGCAATGGGACGGATTTAGGCAAATCCATCCCCACGCTACTGTGGATCGCGGATCCCCGAATCCGCTCCGAATATCCGTTTATTCAATTTTTAAAAATTCATCACGGCCCCGGATGTATTGGCAAATATTTGCCCTGTCCCAAATATCCCTTAAAAAAACTGCCTTCTTCTCATTCTCAACAAGCAAGAAACCCAACATCAAGAAAATTAGATCTCGATTCTCGATCTGACCATCTTCTCATTTTCAACAAGCAAAGTTTGATCAAGTGAAAAGGATCCGGAGAAGGGAAAGATTGTGGGCTTGTGGCCAAGAAGCATTCTAGGAAATCAACAATCAAGAGAGCTACTAATTAAAAAGGAGAGGAAGAAGCAACATAAGAATGCCAAAAAACTATGTCGGTCCCCATGGACGATGCCAAATTGATAGATCAATTTTCGTTCTCCTTGACCTTGACCTGCACAAGGAACAAACGTAAGCCAAAGTCCACCGTTGTGACGGCCGATGACACTCCGATGCTAAAGCCAGATAAGGCGTGAGAAATGTGTAATGCTTGAAATTGAGTTCTATAGCGTACCTTAGTTCCCCAACCTTGTTCTCTGTTTTTTATGCAAGAGTTTTTTTCGGCTATGCCTTTGGTGGCGTGGTTTAAGGAAAGATACTTGTTGTTTGGGTCCAACTTTTAGATACTCGCCTCAGTGGGCTCGGTCAAATTGGGCGCTTATCTAAGCCCAGTTTACTCTATTACTGCAATCATCATGCCATGTATATAGAGTAGATTCCAAGACGGTTTGGTGTATCATCAACTATCTAATATTAAGATGATTGACACAATCTCTTATCCGTTGCTCTTTCATCTAAACTTACAATAACAAAGATAGCTGTTTGAATGAAAACCATGAAACATTATAATGTAAAATAGGCAAATAGCATCTTCTCCTAAAATCTAAAAAGCTTTGACCTCATGCAAGATTTTTCCGCCTTTTCCAAATTGATTTTGTCAATATAAGTAAATTACTGAGACATACTTAGAAAATTACTGCATATCAAGTTACCAAAATTTACCAAGACACCGCCTTATGGTTTCAGGTTTTCAGCCCAAGCATGAACTTTTTATTCGAACTAGAAAAAATAACACTTATTTCTTATTTGTTAGTTTGGATGGGAAGAATCGGCCTAGGACAACAAATTTGATTAGGAATAAGACTTTAAATATTTTAAGATCTTTATACTAAATGATATTATTTGAATATTTGATCTCTTTTTTTTGTCATTATTAAAACCAATAATCAAATAGAAATAGTCTCATGCATTGACTCTCCCCAAAAACTTTAATCTAAACTATTACCATATCCTTAAAGTTTTCTGGAATGTGTAATGTCGACACAAATGTATTTTATTCAAATAAATACAAATAATTTTTCTTTTATTGGTGAGATGCCTAGTCAATGCTCAAGGGATGGTGGGTAGCATAAAAAAATTAGGTCTCACGCGCATGTAAAGATGTCTGAAGTCTGAACAAAGCTGTGGTCACATTGAAAAGTCCATGCATGACAAGAGTTCCACGCCGCTTCCAAATTGAATAGGTCACAATCTACAAATTGAATTGGTGTGTGACTCAACAACCAATTAAACTTTTGGTATTGTTTTTACTATAAGTAGCAAAGGAAGGTCTCTCAACAATCTACATTCATTCATCAATCAACAGACAGAACTAGCACAGAGAAAAGCGAATTACAAAGAGATATGGATTCAAGTAGAATGATTGAGTGCTTATTAGTGTTTGTGATAGCTGCTTCGATACACTCTGCAACCGCGCAGAGGGGTACTAGACATGTAGTCGGAGGCAATGCAGGTTGGACAGTAGGGACCGGTGCTTCAACCTACACCACTTGGGCTGCTTCCCAAACTTTTAATGTTGGAGACACTCTAGGTAATAATTTCGCAAACATGAGCTCCTACCATATTTATTAAAACATATTAATCGAAGCAAATTTAACATAGTATTTGTAGTCTATATGACTATACGGTTCATACTATTAATTTCTTGAACACTTTTACTAATTTTGACATTAATTTGCAGTGTTCAATTTTGACGCCGGAAGGCATGATGTTGCAACTGTGTCAAAGGCAGCTTTCCAGGCATGTAATGCAGCTACCACATTGGTTCCTACTATAACAAGTAGCCCAGCAACCATAACTCTGAATTCAGCAGGCGAACACTACTACTTCTGCTCCTTCGCTGGACATTGTTTGGCTGGGCAAAAGTTGGCCATCAATGTCACCGGCAGCAGCAGAGCTTCTCCACCAACAGCCAGGACCCCAACACCACCATCCACCATTGCAACCCCACCTACTTCTTCCATGGCGCCACCACCAACATCTGGCGGATCACCACCACCACCTTCTAGCTCTGCCCCAGCTCATGCCCTTGCTGGCATCTCCACCATATTGTTGTCAGCTGCAGCTCTCTTGCTTTAGATGCTCTCTTGGAGTTGATTTTTTCATGAATTTTTAATTTTTACTTGTATTTGTACACATTATACTGGAAGAGTTTGGGAATCATTTACATTGTTTTTGACAGAATTCAGTTTTGGCATTACAATTCAAATAAAATTCTTGCAATTCAGATTAAATTTTGTTTGGAATGATTTTCATTTTATGATGTTTGGTCAACTATGCTCTATCCCATGATAAACATGTACTTACCATGTTCACAACTTAATAATAAAAGCCGATAAATATCATTGTTAAGTGATTCCATGGAAAGCAACTAGAGATCCTGCTTTGTTTCTTCTTTTCTACATTCTTGCTCTCCTCAACTTCCGCTTTTGCAAATGTCAATTGAAGGTTCACACGTTCTTCAATGGCGGGTCAAAATCAGCTTCTTGATAAACAAGTTGATGAAGGCGGTGCTTTTTCGAGGAGAGGTTAATTTCCGAGGTGGATTTGGTGAATCTCCGCGAGAAGTATCAGATCCCTGACGATCTGAATCTCTTTACCTTGGGAGCTGGTCACACACCATTGTCTCCTCTGAAAGGATTCATTTGTTTGCATAGGGGTATCCTGGTTGTTTTCCTGTGATCGAGAAAATTTGGCACTTCATAGCGTACATCGACATTCAACCCACTAATCATGGCGAAAGATGTTGGCCTTCGATTGTCTCCGAGGGTTATCCAATTGCTCACCTCTCATCGATTGAACGAGCATGTTGTCTGTGTGTTGAGGTCACCGACTTGTTTGTGCACTTTGCCTGACTATTTTAAGTCCTAGCAGAAGTATTGTTTTATGGCTTCTGCGGACTCAATGTATTTCGAGCTCGACGGTCGTCTGATAAATCGAAAGTTCAAACAACTGAGTGAGTGTGATACCTTTCTTGCTCCAAATTGTGGTAATTGCATATTGAATTGTTATCCATGTTTTTGTAGAAATTTTTTTGGTAGCGCCTCTTTCTTCAGAAGATAAAGAAGTCTTGGACCAATTTGATGACCTGCCCTCCATGAGGATGAAAGATATTGTTCAGTCTGACAACATCAAGCTCAATAGACTATAGGATTATTGGCACGAGGCACCTACTTTCTTCAAAATTTTGAAACCGAAGCCTGCTGGAGGATATTCTTCGAAAAAGAGGAAGCTTTCAAAGGTCAAGATCCCTAGTCCGTCAAAGAGAGCGGAGTTGCATGTTGTACTCCCTTCATCTCTGCTTTCTAAGGATCCTTGAGCTGCGGCTAAGACTGCTTCCAAGCTATTGGCCCCTTCGGAGGAGGGGTTAACTGTTGCGGAGAAAGAACGTCTTGTATCCATTGGGGTGAAAGTTGTTCCGTTTGAGAGGCAGGATGCTCAGACTAAAGCTCTCGTTTCCCTTCCCGATTTGGAGAATGAGTATCTGAAGATGGTAAGAGTGCATGATGTGATGCATCCGAGCATTACGCAGGCGAAGATTTTGAACAACGTATTGCTGCAGGCGGGAATGGCTGCCTCATCTTATGCTTGCTAGATTTGTTCTTTTTCTCTGAAGGACTTCAAGTATAACCCCTCTTTGGAGCAAGAGTCATCTCTGTCTGGCAAAAATTCATCTGACCGCGTCCTTCCTGGGAACGATCCCCTCTTCGTCGTTTGTACTGCCCTCACTCCGGTTCTCACCCTCAGCTTGAGGTCAAGGTCTATCCGAGGAGTCGTTCCCTACCTTCCTCCCCTTCAACTGCTACTGACTCGGTAGATGAGAGGGAGCCAGTTGTGTGAGTAAGGGGAAAGTGGGGGAGGAAGCCCCAAACACGGTGACGATGGCTAAGGGTTGTGCTGGCGCAATAACGGTCCTAAAGGATCTCCTTCCAGATGCGTAGATTAGTCTTTTTACCCTAAATATGGTAAAGATGAGCAACCAAGCCTAACATCAGGAAGTGGACATTTCTTATGCTTCTAGGAAGCATATAAGTAGGAATGATTGATGCGAATTTAGCTAACCTAAATTAATAGGTTAATTTAACCCACTTGTAATAACCGCAAGTGCACGGTGCCTAACTGGTAGACAACGGCAAGTACGGGTCGATCCCACGAGGAAAGTGGATGCAATTGAAATTTTAGAATTTAATTAAACTAATTTAAAATTGGGGTTACAGCAATTAAAATATGTAAACTAAAAATCAAATTAAAAACAAAATAAAAAGTTTTAAATAATATGAGAAAGGAAACCAAGGCATTGAATCCACCACAGGTTCTTTGAGATTTGTGTAATCAAAGATATTGTTTTCAAGATTTAACATGACTAACCTAAAGATTAATCTAAGTTCACAATTGATTTAAGCATAGGTATAAACCCCTAGAATTGCGTGTCTTCTTACAGCACACACAATCACAGGTTTATTTTAACTAATCCTAATCCCTAGCATTGTGTGTCTTCTTACGGCACACACAATCACAGATTCAGATTAATTGATTAAATCAGACTTTTGAATTTCAACAAAGGGTACTTCTAACTACCGACTAGTCTAGATAATTAATCAGGATATAATCGGTGAAAGCAATTTATTAAAAATCATAAATCAAATGTGTTTAACGTTCAAGCATAAAGAAATAATAAATTTAAATACACAAACTCTAGGAAATCCCATGGTTTCATCGTAGCCTTGGCGAATGGTTTAGCTGGTCATGGTAGCGGTGGGCACAACGTCAATGGAGGTGGAAATCATCTCTGCACGGATGCGAATCCCGAGAAAACTGGCCAAAAGCACTCTGTGGTGGCTCTTACAGATAGCTGGGGTGTGAATAGCCAGAAACCGAAATAAAACCAATTCCCGCCCTGCTACAGTGCGCTACAGCGCCGATCGTCTTCTCCAGCGAGAACCGTCGCTGTTACGGCCTCGTTCTCGCTCCTCGCGACCGTCCTCGACCTCAAATCATCTCAAGAGCCTGCAAAAGACAATAAACAGTGAGGAAACACCAATAAAACAGCAAAACAGAGAGAGAGAACAGGAAGAAAACCTCCCTGTTTTTGCTTCCTGTCGCGACGGTGGTGCACCGCGGTGCGGCTCTGGTTGTGGTGGTTTTCCGGTGGTGGAGAGAAGGTTTGAGGCCTGGACGAATAGAGGACAGAGAGAGTGGAGGAAGACGGGCTGTGGCGAGGCAGAACAAAGCCGCGATGCGACTCTGTTTCGCGGCCTGGTTGGTGGCTCTGTCGCGGCGATTCGTGCGGAGGTTGTGGTGGTGGGACTCGTGCGAAGGTGGTGGTGGTTGTGTGGACAGGGGAGAGGACCAGTGAGTGGTGGCGATGGAAAAATCGACGTGAAACAGGGTTGTCACACCCCTGTTTCACGGTGGTGACGGTGGTGGCTTGTGGAGCTCGGTGGTGGCGATGGCGAGGTGACTGTGGTGGCGAGGGTGTGGTGACTACTGAGTGAGTGGAGTGAGTGAGAGATGGATGAGTGGAAGAGGGATAGGTGGTGGTGATGAGGGTGAGGTGAATTTGAGAGAAAGAGGATTATTTTTCTTCCTAATTTGCTTCTTTTCCCTTCTCTTTTCTCCCCCCTCATTCTCACCCTATCCTCCTCTATTTATAGAGAATGAGAAGATGAATAGGGATGAGATGAGGGGCAGATTCATCAATGAGGGTAGGATTGGGTTTGGTTTTAGGTTATGGATTAGGTTATGGATGGGGTTTAGGTTATGAATTAGGTTTCAAGGTTTAGGTTTGTGGGTTTTAGGTTTCAAGGTTTAGGTTTGTGGATTTTTAGGTTGTGAGCTAGGTGTTGGGTGTAGGTTTGTGGATTTTTAGGTTAAGAGTTAGGTGTTGGGTGTAGGTTTGTGTTTTGTTTGATACCACCATTAAAATTGCCTAATTGTCGTTTGTGACTGCTTAATATGGATTTATCGTTTATACTCAAATTCCTGCAAAGATATTAAAACGAAATAATTACTATAAAATATAATAATCGAAACACTAACATGTACAAATTAAGGGATATATTCTGTAATAATTATGTGAATATCAATGATTGGTTGACCAATCTTGCTACGAAATCAGAAGGGGATACGATGGGTGAGCGTATAGACAAGGGATAGAGATATTTGATGCTGAGGTTGTCATATCTGAACCAGATTGTCGTCGTTGGGACGGAGGTAAAGGCCACTCGTGAAAGAGTGTACAACATGAAGCAAGTTTTTGCACATCTACAGAAGTCGTATTCATATGTTCTTTACAAGATTTCAGTTGCTGAAAAAACAGCTTGAAGGCCAGGCTGATTAGACGGGTGTTGTATCATGTCGTAGCCCTGCTAAATCAGAAGTCCATCTGGAGGCCTTGCAGACAAGAGTGGAGGCTCATAGGGTCCGCTCGGAGTCACTTGAGTCTGATTTGGCCAATGTGATGTCTATGAAGGACATGATGGAAGCGGGGCTGAATCACACGCAACGTGACCTGAAGCTTGATAGGGAGGCCATGTCCACAGGTTCTAAACATTGAGAAGAACAACAGTAAATCTGAATGGGATGTATAGGGTTGACAGTTGGAGGCCGACGTTGCTTTCAACACCAAGCTTGCAAGGACGGCAGAAGAGAAACTCCTTTTGACACAAAATGAGCTCAGCCCGATCAAAGATAAGTTAAGTACTAAACAATCCAGAGTTGATGCATTAGTGGTCAGGCTGAAGCTGACAGAGCGAGAGCTTGCAGAGTAAAAAGCTCGTGAGGAGAGGTTTTTCAAGGCTCAAGGCTCAAGACACAATCCAATTCATCAAAGTGATGAAAGGGAGGCTAGAGTCGTTGGAGTTAAAGGAAAAGGATTGTGCTGATTGGGATCCCTACTACAGACAATCGGCCTACGCGAAGTTTGAAGAAACTTTTAATCAGTAGCAAGAAGAGGATGACTCAGATCAAGGTGTTGATACTGCAGTACGCGCAGATTGGTTCCCTTCTTCTTATCCGGTTAAACCCGGCTATGTTGTATCCGAACCTTTTCTTGATAAGGAGTGAATTTTGTATTTCCCAAATCATTGATGAAAGAAAGTCTATTAAGTAACACTTTGTACTTTTATTTTCTAGATTTTTACTGCTGAGTTTCTCATTGTTGCCTTGCCATGGTGTTGGTCTTTAGACAAAAGATTTTGCTGACTCAGGAAACTGTCTAATCGATCTCTTAATGAGAGTTCTGACCACTCAACTAACAACTATTCTTGTAGACAGACAATTATGGCTTAGATTCTTAAGAGGTCTATAAGTTATCTTTGTCAAACCTAGTAGATTGGAAAAACTTTGTGCAACAGAGTAAAAATAATCCTGGCAGACCAGAGATCATTCGAATTCATAAGTTAATAACACTTTTGATTCCTTAAGCCATCTTAATTCGCTCCTAACGGACTAGGTTGTAGACAATGATTTCTGGCAAGTCATCTTTGTCGGGATTTATCGGCTTTTATAGGCTGATTAAACTTTGATCAAGTTCGGTCATCATTATCTATAGTTGGACAATGATTTCTGACAAGTCATATTGGTCGAGCTTCATGAGCTTAGACTAAACTCCCACATTATAAGCCATCTTTGTCCGTTCTTGGCGGACTATGGATTAGAATGGACCAGACGTTGTCTTAATCAGTCTTAATGAATTGACTAAACTATGGTCAAGTTTGGCCATCATTATTTTTAGTTGAACAATGATCACTGACAAGTCATCTTGGTCAGGCTTCATGAGGTCTAACTAGACTTTCACATTCTAAGTCATCTTTGCCCTTTCTTGGCGGACTAGTCCTTAGATGAGACTACAAGTTGTCTTCATCAATCTTCCTGGGCTGAATAAACTAAGGTCAAGTTCGACCATCATGGTCTATGGTCGGACAATGATCCCTCGCAAGTCATCTTGGTCGGGCTTTATGAGATCCGACTAGACTTCCACTTTCTAAGAAATATTTGCCTGTTCTTAGCGGACTAGGCATTATAGGGACCCAAAGTTGTCTTCATGGACTGACTAAACTTTGGTCAAGTTCGGCCATCATTGTCGATGGCCGGACAATGATCCTGGCAAGTCATCTTGGTCGGGATTCATAGCTCAGACTAGACTCCTACCTTCTAAGCCATCTTTGTCTGTTCTTGGCGGACTAAGCATTAGAAGGGACTAGAAGCTGTCTTCATCGGTCTTAATGAACTGACTAAACTTTGGTCAAGTTTGACCATCATTGTCTATGGTAGGACAATTATCTCTGACAAGTCATCTTGGTCAGGCTTCATGACCTCTGACTAGACTTCCACTTTCTAAGTCATCTTTGTCCGTTCTTGGCTGACTAGGCCTTAGAGCGGACCAAAATTTTTCTTCATCAGTCTCAATGAACTAACTAAATTTTGGTCAAGTTTGGCTATCAAAGTCTATGGTCGGACAATCATCCCTAGCAAGTCATCTAGGTTAGGCTTCATAAGCCCTAACTAGACTTCCACTTTCTAAGCCATATTTGTCTGTTCTTGGTGGACTAGGCCTTAGAGTGGACCAAAAGTTGTCTTCATCAGTCTTATTGAACATAATAAACTTTGGTCAAGTTTGGCCATCATTGTTTATGGTCAGACAATGATCACTGGCAAGTCATTTTGGTCAGGCTTCATGAGCTCTGACTAGACTTCCTATTTCTAAGCCATATTTGCCCGTTCATGGCGGACCAGGCCTTAGAGGAGACCAGAAGTCTTCATTAGTCTAAATGAACTGACTAAACTTTGGTCAAGTTTTACTATCAACGGCCTTGGGTGTATATGTCTGACTTGGGTATCCTTACTTAATTCTCCTAGTAGTCTGACATCAAGGTCAAGGTCGAATTAGCAGGTCTGATACTTAACTCAGATTACAATAGATTGACCAGATTTTCATTCTGATTTAACAAACAACAGTGAAACTTTAATAAAGCAAATACCTTGAATTTATTGATAATATCTCTTTAGGTGTTCTATATTCTGTGGCCGGTTAAGGCCTTCGCTGTTTATGTTTTCTAACCAGTATGTACCTGGTCTGTTGACCTTAGTCACTCTGTAGGATCCTTCCCAATTTGAATTTAATTTGCCCACATCTGGCCCCTTAGTATTTTGTTGAGTTCATTTCTCATCGCTTGAACTTCTTATTATAGTACTGGGCCATTCTCTGTCTTTTGTGCTGGATCAGATCATGTGCTTATTTAGAACCGCTTTAGTTTGTTAACGAGATCATCATGCCATATGTACAGAGTAGATTGCGAAACGACTTGGTGTACCATCGACTACTCCCCCAAGTTAATGGGATTGCGTGCAATTCCATTAATTCAATGAATGTGGACAGAAGCAGTTCGTACTTGGAACCATCGCCTCTTGATTCCCTGCGTAGCATTTAATGTCGATGTCACTGTTGGGTGATCTTTTTATGTGAACCGTTGTAACTATATATAGGTTGGTTCTTGGAGTTTCAAGCATTGCCATGAACGTTGCATAACATGTTCCTAGGGATGGCAATGGGACGGATTTAGGCAAATCCATCCCCGCCCTACTGTGGATCGCGGATCCCCAAATCCGCCCCGAATATCCATTTATTCAATTTTTAAAAATTCATCCCGGCCTCAGATGGATTGGCAAATGTTTGCCCTGTCCCAAATATCCCTTAAAAACTGCCTTCTTCTCATTCTCAACAAGCAAGAAACCCCAACATCAAGCAAATTAGATCTCGATTCTCGATTTGACCATCTTCTCATTTTCAACAAGCAAAGTTTGATCAAGTGAAAAGGATCCAGAGAAGGGAAAGATTGTGGGCTTGTGGCAACATAAGAAGAAGAAGATTGTGGGCTTGTGGCAACATAAGATTGTGGGCTTCTAGGAAATCAACAATCAAGAAAGCTACTGATCAAAAAGGAGAAGAAGAAGCAACATAAGAATGCTGAAAACTATGTCGGTCCCCATGGACGATGCCAAATTGATAGATCAGTTTCCGTTCTCCTTGACCTTGACATGCACAAGGAACAAGCATAAGCCAAAGACCATCGTTGTGACGGCCGATGACACTCCGATGCTAAAGCCAGATAATGCGTGAGAAATGTGTAATGCTTGAAATTGAGTTCTATCGTACCTTAGTTTCCTAATCTTGTTATCTATATCATGCAAGAGTCTTTTTTCGGCTATGCCTTTGGTGGCATGGTTTAAGGAAAAATACTTGTTGTTTGGGGCCAACTTTCAGACACTTGCCTTAGTGGGCTTGGTCAAATTGGGCGCTTATCTAAGCCCGCTTTACTCTATTACCAAAATCATCATGCCATATATATAGAGTAGATTCTAAGACGATTTGATGTATCATCAACTATCTAATATTAAGATGATTGACACAATCTCTTATCCGTTGCTTTTTCATCTAAACTTAAAATAACAAAGATAGCTGTTTGAATGAAAACCATGAAACATTATAATGTAAAATAGGCAAATAGCATCTTCTCTCAAAATCTAAAAAGCTTTGACCTCATGCAAGATTTTTCCGCCTTTTCCAAATTGATTTTGTCAATATAAGTAAATTACTGAGACATACTTAGAAAATTACTGCATATCAAGTTACAAAAAATACCAAGACACCGCCTTATGGTTTCAGGTTTTCAGCCCAAAAATTACTGAGCATGAACTTTTTATTCGAACTAGAAAAAATATTTTAAGAATTTTTATACTCAATGATATTATTTGAATATTTGATCTCATGCATTGACTCTCCCCAAAAACTTTATTCTAAACTATTACCATATCCTTAAAGTTTTCTGGAATGTGTAATGTCGACACAATTGTATTTTATTCAAATAAATACAAATAATTTTTCTTTTATTGGTGAGATGCCTAGTCAATGCTCAAGGGATGGTGGGTAGTCAATGCCTAGTCTCACGCGCATGTAAAAGATGTCTGAAGTCTGAACAAAGCTGTGGTCACATTGAAAAGTCCATCCATGACAAGAGTTCCATCCAGCTTCCAAATTGAATAGGTCACACTCTACAAATTGAATTGGTGTGTGACTCAACAACCAATTAAACTTTTGGTATTGTTTTTACTATAAGTAGCAAAGGAAGGTCTCTCAACAATCTACATTCATTCATCAATCAACAGACAGAACTAGCACAGAGAAAAGCGAATTACAAAGAGATATGGATTCAAGTAGAATGATTGAGTGCTTATTAGTGTTTGTGATAGCTGCTTCGATACACTCTGCAACCGCGCAGAGGGGTACTAGACATGTAGTCGGAGGCAATGCAGGTTGGACAGTAGGGACCGGTGCTTCAACCTACACCACTTGGGCTGCTTCCCAAACTTTTAATGTTGGAGACACTCTAGGTAATAATTTCGCAAACATGAGCTCCTACCATATTTATTAAAACATATTAATCGAAGCAAATTTAACATAGTATTTGTAGTCTATATGACTATACGGTTCATACTATTAATTTCTTGAACACTTTTACTAATTTTGACATTATTTTGCAGTGTTCAATTTTGACGCTGGAAGGCATGATGTTGCAACAGTGTCAAAGGCAGCTTTCGAGGCATGTAATGCAGCTACTACATTGGTTCCTACTATAACAAGTAGCCCAGCAACCATAACTCTGAATTCAGCAGGTGAGCACTACTACTTCTGCTCCTTCGCTGGACATTGTTTGGCTGGGCAAAAGTTGGCCATCAATGTCACCAGCAGCAGCAGAGCTTCTCCACCAACAGCCAGGACCCCAACACCACCATCGACCATTGCCACACCACCATCCACCACTGCAACCCCACCTACTTCTTCCATGGCGCCACCACCAACATCTGGCGGATCACCACCACCACCTTCTAGCTCTGCCCCAGCTCATGCCCTTGCTGGCATCTCCACCATATTATTGTCAGCTGCAGCTCTCTTGCTTTAGATGCTCTCTCGGAGTTGATTTTTGCATGAATTTTTTATTTTTACTTGTATTTGTACACATTATACTGGAAGAGTTTGGGAATCATTTACATTGTTTTTGACAGAATTCAGTTTTGGCATTACAATTCAAATAAAATTCTTGCAATTCAGATTAAATTTTGTTTGGAATGATTTTCATTTTATGATGTTTGGTCAACTATGCTCTATCCCATGATAAACATGTACTTACCATGTTCACAACTTAATAATAAAAGCCGATAAATATCATTGTTAAGTGATTCCATGGAAAGCAACTAGAGATCCTGCCTTGTTTCTTCTTTTCTAAATTCTTGCTCTCCTCAACTTCCGCTTTTGCAAGTGTCAATTGAAGGTTCACACGTTCTTCAATGGCGGGTCAAAATCAGCTTCTTGATAAACAAGTCGATGAAGGCGGTGCTTTTTCGAGGAGAGGTTAATTTCCGAGGTGGATTTGGTGAATCTCCGCGAGAAGTATCAGATCCCTGACGATCTGAATCTCTTTACCTTGGGAGCTGGTCACACAAAATTGTCTCCTCTGAAAGGATTCATTTGTTTGCATAGGGGTATCCTGGTTTGTTTTCCTGTGATCGAGAAAATTTGGCACTTCATAGCGTACATCGGCATTCAACCCACTAATCAGGGCGAAAGATGTTGGCCTTCGATTGTCTCCGAGGGTTATCCAATTGCTCACCTCTCATCGATTGAACGAGCATGTTGTCTGTGTGTTGAGGTCACCGACTTGTTTGTGCACTTTGCCTGACTATTTTAAGTCCTAGCAGAAGTATTGTTTTATGGCTTCTGCGGACTCGATGTATTTCGAGCTCGACGGTCGTCTGATAAATCGAAAGTTCAAACAACTGAGTGAGTGTGATACCTTTCTTGCTCCAAATTGTGGTAATTGCATATTGAATTGTTATCCATGTTTTTGTAGAATTTTTTTTGGTAGCGCCTCTTTCTTCAGAAGATAAAGAAGCCTTGGACCAATTTGATGACCTGCCCTCCATGAGGATGAAAGATATTGTTCAGTCTGACAACATCAAGCTCAATAGACTATAGGATTATTGGCACGAGGCACCTACTTTCTTCAAAATTTTGAAACCGAAGCCTGCTGGAGGATATTCTTCGAAAAAGACGAAGCTTTCAAAGGTCAAGATCCCTAGTCCGTCAAAGAGAGCGGAGTTGCATGTTGTACTCCCTTCATCTCTGCTTTCTAAGGAGCCTTGTGCTGCGGCTAAGACTGCTTCCAAGCTATTGGCCCCTTCGGAGGAGGGGTTAACTGTTGCGGAGAAAGAGCGTCTTGTATCCATTGGGGTGAAAGTTGTTCCGTTTGAGAGGCAGGATACTCAGACTAAAGCTCTCGTTTCCCTTCCCGATTTGGAGAATGAGTATCTGAAGATGGTCGGAGTGCATGATGTGATGCATCCGAGCACTACGCATGCGAAGATTTTGAACAACGTATTGCTGCAGGCGGAATGGCTGCCTCATCTTATGCTTGCTAGATTTGTTCTTTTTCTCTGAAGGATTTCAAGTATAACCCCTCTTTGGAGCAAGAGTCATCTCTGTCTGGCAAAAATTCATCTGACCGCGTCCTTCCTGGGAACGATCCCCTCTTCGTCGTTTGTACTGCCCTCACTCCGGTTCTCACCCTCAGCTTGAGGTCAAGGTCTATCCGAGGAGTCGTTCCCTACCTTCCTCCCCTTCAACTGCTACTGACTCGGTAGATGAGAGGGAGCCAGTTGTGTGAGTAAGGGGAAAGTGGGGGAGGAAGCCCCAAACACGGTGACGATGGCTAAGGGTTGTGCTGGCGCGATAACGGTCCTAAAGGATCTCCTTCCAGATGCGTAGATTAGTCTTTTTACCCTAAATATGGTAAAGATGAGCAACCAAGCCTAACATCAGGAAGTGGACATTTCTTATGCTTCTAGGAAGCATATAAGTAGGAATGATTGGTTGATCAATCTTGCTACGAAATCAGAAGGGGATACGATGGGCGAGCGTATAGACAAGGGATAGAGATATTTGATGCTGAGGTTGTCATATCTGAACCAGATTGTCGTCGTTGGGACGGAGGTAAAGGCCACTCGTGAAAGAGTGTACAACATGAAGCAAGTTTTTGCACATCTACAGAAGTCGTATTCATATGTTCTTTACAAGATTTCAGTTGCTGAAAAAACAGCTTGAAGGCCAGGCTGATTAGACGGGTGTTGTATCATGTCGTAGCCCTGCTAAATCAGAAGTCCATCTGGAGGCCTTGCAGACAAGAGTGGAGGCTCATAGGGTCCGCGCGGAGTCACTTGAGTCTGATTTGGCCAATGTGATGTCTATGAAGGACATGATGGAAGCGGGGCTGAATCACACACAACGTGACCCGAAGCTTGATAGGGAGGCCATGTCCACAGGTTCTAAACATTGAGAAGAACAACAGTAAATCTGAATGGGATGTATAGGGTTGACAGTTGGAGGCCGGCGTTGCTTTCAACACCAAGCTTGCAAGGACGGCAGAAGAGAAACTCCTTTTGACTCAAAATGAGCTCAGCCCGATCAAAGATAAGTTAAGTACTAAACAATCCAGAGTTGATGCATTAGTGGTCAGGCTGGAGCTGACAGAGCGAGAGCTTGCAGAGTAAAAAGCTCGCGAGGAGAGGTTTCTCAAGGCTCAAGGCTCAAGACACAATCCAATTCATCAAAGTGATGAAAGGGAGGCTAGAGTCGTTGGAGTTAAAGGAAAAGGATTGTGCTGATTGGGATCCCTACTACAGACAATCGGCCTACGCGAAGTTTGAAGAAACTTTTAATCAGTAGCAAGAAGAGGATGACTCAGATTAAGGTGTTGATACTGCAGTACGCGCAGATTGGTTTCCTTCTTCTTATCCGGTTAAACCCGGTTATGTTGTATCCGAACCTTTTCTTGATAAGGAGTGAATTTTAAATTTCCCAAATCATTGATGAAAGAAAGTCTATTAAGTAACACTTTGTACTTTTATTTTCTAGATTTTTACTGCTGAGTTTCTCATTGTTGCCTTGCCATGGTGTTGGTCTTTAGACAAAAGATTTTACTGACCCAGGAAACTGTCTAATCGATCTGTTAATGAGAGTTCTGACCACTCAACTAACAACTATTCTTGTAGACAGACAATTATGGCTTAGACTCTTAAGAGGTCTATAAGTTATCTTTGTCAAACCTAGTAGATTGGAAAAACTTTGTGCAACAGAGTAAAAATAATCCTGGCAGACCAGAGATCATTCGAATTCATAAGTTAATAACACTTTTGATTCCTTAAGCCATCTTAATTTGCTCCTAACGGACTAGGTTGTAGACAATGATTTCTGGCAAGTCATCTTTGTCGGGATTTATCGGCTTTTATGGGCTGATTAAACTTTGATAAAGTTCGGTCATCATTATCTATAGTTGGACAATGATTTCTGACAAGTCATATTGGTCGAGCTTCATGAGCTTAGACTAGACTCCCACATTATAAGTCATCTTTGTCCGTTCTTGGCGGACTATGCATTAGAATGGACCAGACGTTGTCTTAATCAGTCTTAATGAATTGACTAAACAATGGTCAAGTTTGGCCATCATTATTTATGGTCGAACCATGATCACTGACAAGTCATCTTGGTCAGGCTTCATGAGGTCTAACTAGACTTTCACATTCTAAGTCATCTTTGCCCTTTCTTGGCAGACTAGGCCTTAGATGAGACTACAAGTTGTCTTCATCAATCTTCCTAGGCTGAATAAACTAAGGTCAAGTTCGGCCATCATGATCTATGGTCGGACAATGATCCCTGGCAAGTCATCTTGGTCGGGCTTCATGAGATCCGACTAGACTGCCACTTTCTAAGAAATATTTGCCTGTTCTTGGCGGGCTAGGCATTATAGGGACCCAAAGTTGTCTTCATGGACTGACTAAACTTTGGTCAAGTTCAGCCATCATTGTCGATGGCCGAACAATGATCCTGGCAAGTCATCTTGGTCGGGATTCATAGCTCAGACTAAACTCCTACTTTCTAAGCCATCTTTGTCTGTTCTTGGCGGACTAGGCATTAGAAGAGACTAGAAGTTGTCTTCATCAGTCTTAATGAACTGACTAAACTTTGGTCAAGTTTGACCATCATTGTCTATGGTAGGACAATTATCCCTGACAAGTCATCTTGGTCAGGCTTCATGACCTCTGACTAGACTTCCACTTTCTAAGCCATCTTTGTCCGTTCTTGGCTGACTAGGCCTTAGAGCGGACCAAAAGTTTTCTTCATCAGTCTTAATGAACTGACTAAATTTTGGTCAAGTTTGGCTATCAAAGTCTATGGTCGGACAATCATCCCTAGCAAGTCATCTAGGTTAGGTTTCGTAAGCCCTAACTAGACTTCCACTTTCTAAGCCATATTTGTCTGTTCTTGGTGGACTAAGCCTTAGAGTGGACCAAAAATTGTCTTCATCAGTCTTATTGAACATAATAAACTTTGGTCAAGTTTGGCCATCATTGTTTATGGTCAGACAATGATCACTGGCAAGTCATTTTGGTCAGGCTTCATGAGCTCTGACTAGACTTCCTATTTCTAAGCCATATTTGCCCGTTCATGGCGGACCAGGCCTTAGAGGAGACCAGAAGTCTTCATTAGTCTAAATGAACTGACTAAACTTTGGTCAAGTTTGACTATCAACGGCCTTGGGTGTATAAGTTTGACTTGGGTATCCTTACTTAATTCTCCTAGTAGTCTGACATCAAGGTCAAGGTCGAATTAGCAGGTCTGATACTTAACTCAGATTACAATAGATTGACCAGATTTTCATTCTGATTTAATAAACTACAGTGAAACTTTAATAAAGCAAATACCTTGAATTTATTGATAATATCTCTTTAGGTGTTCTATATTCTGTGGCCGGTTAAGGCCTTCGCTGTTTATGTTTTCTAACCAGTATGTACCTGGTCTGTTGACCTTAGTCACTCTGTAGGATCCTTCCCAATTTGAATTTAATTTGCCCACGTCTGGTCCCTTAGTATTTTGTTGAGTTCATTTCTCATCGATTGAACTTCTTATTATAGTACTGGGCCATTCTCTGTCTTTTGTGCTGGATCAGATAATGTGCTTATTTAGAACCGCTTTAGTTTGTTAACGAGATCATCATGCCATATGTACAGAGTAGATTGCGAAACGACTTGGTGTACCATCGACTACTCTCCCAAGTTAATGGGATTGTGTACAATTCTGTTAATTTAATGAATGTGGACAGGAGCAGTTCATACTTGGAACCATCGCCTCTTAATTCCCTGCGTAGCATTTAATGTCGATGTCACTGTTGGGTGACCTTTTTATGTGAACCGTTGTAACTATATATAGGTTGGTTCTTGGAGTTTCAAGCATTGCTACGAACGTTGTATAACATGTTCCTAGGGATGGCAATGAGGCGGATTTAGGCAAATCCATACCCGCCCTACTGTGGATGGCGGATCCCTGAATCCGCCCCGAATATCCGTTTATTTAATTTTTAAAAATTCATCCCGGCCCCGGATGGATTGGCAAATTTTTGCCCTGTCCCAAATATCCCTTAAAAATGCCTTCTTCTCATTCTCAACAAGCAAGAAACCCCAACATCAAGCAAATTAGATCTCGATTCTCGATTTGACCATCTTCTCATTTTCAACAAGCAAAGTTTGATCAAGTGAAAAGGATCCAGAGAAGGGAAAGATTGTGGGCTTGTGGCAACATAAGAAGAAGAAGATTGTGGGCTTGTGGCAACATAAGATTGTGGGCTTCTAGGAAATCAACAATCAAGAGAGCTACTGATTAAAAAGGAGAAGAAGAAGCAACATAAGAATTCTGAAAACTATGTCGGTCCCCATGGACGATGCCAAATTGATAGATCAGTTTCCGTTCTCCTTGACCTTGACATGCACAAGGAACAAACGTAAGCCAAAGACCATCGTTGTGACGACCGATGACACTCCGATGCTAAAGCCAGATAATGCGTGAGAAATGTGTAATGCTTGAAATTGAGTTCTATCGTACCTTAGTTTCCTAATCTTGTTATCTATATCATGCAAGAGTCTTTTTTTCGGCTATGCCTTTGGTGGCATGGTTTAAGGAAAAATACTTGTTGTTTGGGGCCAACTTTTAGACACTTGCCTTAGTGGGTTTGGTCAAATTGGGCGCTTATCTAAGCCCGCTTTACTCTATTACCAAAATCATCATGCCATATATATAGAGTAGATTCTAAGACGATTTGATGTATCATCAACTATCTAATATTAAGATGATTGACACAATCTCTTATCCGTTACTTTTTCATCTAAACTTAAAATAACAAAGATAGCTGTTTGAATGAAAACCATGAAACATTATAATGTAAAATAGGCAAATAGCATCTTCTCTCAAAATCTAAAAAGCTTTGACCTCATGCAAGATTTTTCCGCCTTTTCCAAATTGATTTTGTCAATATAAGTAAATTACTGAGACATACTTAGAAAATTACTGCATATCAAGTTACAAAAAATACCAAGACACCGCCTTATGGTTTCAGGTTTTCAGCCCAAAAATTACTGAGCATGAACTTTTTATTCGAACTAGAAAAAATATTTTAAGAATTTTTATACTCAATGATATTATTTGAATATTTGATCTCATGCATTGACTCTCCCCAAAAACTTTATTCTAAACTATTACCATATCCTTAAAGTTTTCTGGAATGTGTAATGTCGACACAATTGTATTTTATTCAAATAAATACAAATAATTTTTCTTTTATTGGTGAGATGCCTAGTCAATGCTCAAGGGATGGTGGGTAGTCAATGCCTAGTCTCACGCGCATGTAAAAGATGTCTGAAGTCTGAACAAAGCTGTGGTCACATTGAAAAGTCCATGCATGACAAGAGTTCCATCCAGCTTCCAAATTGAATAGGTCACACTCTACAAATTGAATTGGTGTGTGACTCAACAACCAATTAAACTTTTGGTATTGTTTTTACTATAAGTAGCAAAGGAAGGTCTCTCAACAATCTACATTCATTCATCAATCAATAGACAGAACTAGCACAGAGAAAGCGAATTACAAAGAGATATGGATTCAAGTAGAGTGATTGAGTGCTTATTAGTGTTTGTGATAGCTGCTTCGATACACTCTGCAACCGCGCAGAGGGGTACTAGACATGTAGTCGGAGGCAATGCAGGTTGGACAGTAGGGCCCGGTGCTTCAACCTACACCACTTGGGCTGCTTCCCAAACTTTTAATGTTGGAGACACTCTAGGTAATAATTTCGCAAACATGAGCTCCTAGCATA
The DNA here is from genome assembly GCA_003290165.1 of Berberis thunbergii. Classification (NCBI taxonomy): domain Eukaryota; kingdom Viridiplantae; phylum Streptophyta; class Magnoliopsida; order Ranunculales; family Berberidaceae; genus Berberis; species Berberis thunbergii. Next base: position 70,834 of record QNQO01002088.1, on the reverse strand, counting down.
TTTATTAAAACATATTAATCGAAGCAAATTTAACATAGTATTTGTAGTCTATATGACTATACGGTTCATACTATTAATTTCTTGAACACTTTTACTAATTTTGACATTAATTTGCAGTGTTCAATTTTGACGCTGGAAGGCATGATGTTGCAACTGTTTCAAAGGCAGCTTTCGAGGCATGTAATGCAGCTACTACATTGGTTCCTACTATAACAAGTAGCCCAGCAACCATAACTCTGAATTCAGCAGGTGAGCACTACTACTTCTGCTCCTTCTCTGGACATTGTTTGGCTGGGCAAAAGTTGGCCATCAATGTCACCAGCAGCAGCAGAGCTTCCCCACCAACAGCCAGGACCCCAACACCACCATCGACCATTGCCACACCACCATCCACCACTGCAACCCCACCTACTTCTTCCATGGCGCCACCACCAACATCTGGCGGATCACCACCACCACCTTCTAGCTCTGCCCCAGCTCATGCCCTTGCTGGCATCTCCACCATATTATTGTCAGCTGCAGCTCTCTTGCTTTAGATGCTCTCTTGGAGTTGATTTTTGCATGAATTTTTAATTTTTACATGTATTTGCACACATCATACTGGAAGAGTTTGGGGTCCATTCTTCATTTACATTGTTTTTGACAGAATTCAGTTTTGGCATTACAATTCAAATAAAATTCTTGCAATTCAGATTAAATTTTGTTTGGAATGATTTTCGTTTTATGATGTTTGGTCAACTATGCTCTATCCCATGATATACATGTACTTACCATGTTCACAACTTAATAATAAAAGCCGATAAATATCATTGTTAAGTGATTCCATGGAAAGCAACTAGAGATCCTGCTATGTTTCTTCTTTTCTACATTCTTGCTTTGCACAACTTCCTCTTATGCAAGTGTCAATCGAAGGTTCACACATTTTTCAATGGCGGGCCAAAATTAGCTTCCTGATGAACAAGTCAATGAAGGCTGTGCTTTTTCGAGGAGAAGTTAATTTCAGAGGTGGATTTGGTGAATCTCCGCGAGAAGTATCAGATCCCTGACGATCTGAATCTCTTTACCTTGGGAGCTGGTCACACACCCTTGTCTCCCCTGAAAGGATTCATTTGTTTGCATAGGGGTATCCTTCAATCGGGAGTTCATTTTCCTGTGATTGAGAAAATTTGGCACTTCATAGCATACCTCGGCATTCCGCCCACTAATCAGGGTGAAAGATGTTGGCCTTCGATTGACTCCGAGGTTTATCCAATTGCTCACCTTTCTTCGATTGAACGAGCATGTTGTCTTTGTGTTGAGGCCACTGACTTGTTTGTGCACTTTGCCTGACAATTTTAAGTCTTGGCAGAAGTATTGTTATGGCTTCTGTGGACTCGAAGTATTTTGAGCTCGACGGTCATTTGATCAATCAAAAGTTCAAACAACTGAGTGAGTGTAATACTTTTCTTGTTCCAAATTGTGGTAATTACATATTGAACTGTTATCCATGTTTTTGTAGAAATTTTTTGGCAGTGCCTCTTTCTTCAGAAGATAAAAAACCTTGGACCAATTTGATGACCTGCCCTCCATGAGGATGAAATATATTGTGCAGTCTGACAACATCAAGTGCAGCAGACTATTGGATTACTGGCACGAGGCTCCTACTTTCTTCAAAATTTTGAAACCGAAGTCTGCTGGAGGATCTTCTTCGAAAAAGAGGAAGCTCTCAAAGGTCAAGATCCTTAGTCCGTCAAGGAGAGCGGAGTTGGATGTTGTACTCTCCTCATCTATGCTTTCTAAGGAGCCTCTAACTGCAGCAAAGACTGCTTCCAAGCTATTGGCCTCTTCAGAGGAGGGGTTAATTGTTGCGGAGCAAAAGCGTGTTGTATCCACCGGGGCGAAAGTTGTTCTGTCTGAGAGGCTGGATGCTCAGGCTAAAGCTCCCGTTTCCCTTCCCGATTTGGAGAATGAGTATCTGAAGATGGTAGGAGTGCATGATGTGCAGCAGCTGAGCACTGAGCAGGCAAAAATTTTGAACAACGTACTGCTACAGGCGAGAAAGGCTGCCTCATCTTATGCTGGCCAAACTTGCCCTTTTTTTCTAAAGGATTTCAAGTATAACCCCTCTTTGGAGCAAGAATCTTCTCTGTCTGGCGAAAATTCATCCGACCATCGTCCTTACGGGGAACGATCCCCTCTTCATCATTCATACTGTCCTCGCTTCAGTTCTTACCCTCAGCTTGAGGTCAAGGTCTATCCAAGGAGTCGCTCCCTGCCTTCCTCCCTTTCATCTGCCACTGACTCGGTAGATGAAAGGGAGCCAGTTGTTTTGAATAAGGGGAAAGTGGTGGAGGAAGCCCAAGACGCGATGAATATGGCAAAGGGTAGTGCTTGCGTGATAGGATCTCCATCCAAAAGCGTAGATTAGTCTCTTTGCTCCAGATATGGTAAAGATGAGCAACTAGGCCTGGCATCAGGAGGTGGACATTTCTTATGCTTCCAAGAAGCATATAAGTAGGTATGATTGGCTGACCAATCTTGCTCCGAAACCAGAAAGGGATACGATGGGTGAACGTATAAAAATGGGACATAGGTATTTGATGCTGGGGTTGTCGTATCTGAACCAGATTGTTGTTGCTGGGATAGAGGTAGAGGCCACTTGTGAGAAAGTGTACAACATGAAGCGAGTTTTTGCACATCTACAAAAGTCATATTCATATGTTCTTCACAAGATTTGAGCTGTTGAAAAAGCAGCTTGAAGGCCAAGCTGATCAAGCGAGTGTTGTTTTAAGCCGGAGGCCTGCTGAATCAGAAGTCCATCTGGAGGCCTTGCAGACAAGACTGAAGGCACAAAGGGTCCACTCGGAGTCACTTGAGTCTGATTTGGCCAATGTGATGTCTATGAAGGACATGTTGGAGGTGAGGCTTAATTACACACAACGTGACGTGAAGCTTGACAGAGAGGTCATGGTTACTGAACATTGAGAAGAGCAACGGGGAATCTGAATGGGATGCGCAGGGTTGACAGTTGGAGGCCAACATTGCTTTCAACGCCAAACTTGCAAGGACGACAGAATAGCAACTCCTATTGACACAAAATGAGCTCAGCCCGATCAAAGATAGGTTAAGTACTAAGCAATCCAGAGTTGATTCATTAGCAGTCAGGCTGGAGCTGGCAGAGTGAGAGCTTGTAGAGTCATAAGCTCGCAAGGAGAGGTTTCTCAAGGCTCAAGGCTCAAGACACAATCCAATTCATCAAAGTGATGAAAGGGAGGCTAGAGTTGTTGGAGTTAATGCAAGAGGATCATGCTAATTGGGATCTCTCCTACTACAGACAGGCGGCCTACGCAGAGTTTGAATAGACTTTTGATCAGTCGCAAGAAGAGGATGACCCAGATCAGGGTGTTGATGATGCAGTACTCGCAAATTGGTTCCCTGGTTCTTGTCATGTTAAGCCCGACTCTGTTGTATCCGAACCTCCTCCTGATAAAGAGTGAATTTTGTATTTCCCAAATCATTAATGAAAGAAAGTCTATTAAGTAACACTTTGTACTTTTACTTTCTAGATTTTTACAGCTAAGTCTTCTTAGTGTTCCCTTGCCATGGTGCTGCTCTTTAGAGAAGAAATTTTGTTGACTCAGGAAGCTTTCTAGTTGATCTGTTAATGAGAGTTCTGACCACTCAACTCACAATTGCTCTAGTAGTTAGGCAATTATGGTCTAGACTCTTAAGAGGTCCAGAAGTTATATTGGTCAAACCTAGTAGATTGGCTAAACTTTGTGCAACGGAGTAAAAATAATTTTGGCGGACCAGAGATCATTCGAATAATTCATAAGTTAATAACACTTTTGATTCCTTAAGTCATCTTAATCCGCTCCTAACAAACTAGGTTATAGAGCGGACCAAAAATTCTTCATCAACTTTTATGGGCTAATTAAACTTTGATCAAGTTCGGCCATCATTATCTATGCTTAGACAATGATCCCTGGCAAATCATCTTGGTCGGGCTTCATAAGCTTAGACTATACTCCCACCTTCTAAGCAATATTTGTCTGTTCTTGGAGGACTATGTATTAGAAGGGATCGGACGTTGTCTTCATCAGTCTTAATGAACTGACTAAACTATGGTCAAGTTTGGCCATCATAATTTATGGTCGGACAATGATCGCTAGCAAGTAATCTTGGTCAGGCTTCATGAGGTCTGATTAGACTTCCATATTCTAAGTCATCTTTTCCCTTCCTTGGCGGACTAGGCCTTAGATGGGACCAGATGTTGTCTTCATCAACCTTCATGGGCTGAATAAACTTAGGTCAAGTTCGGCCATCAATTTCAATGGTCGTACAATGATCTCGGGCAAGTCATCTTGGTCGGGCTTCATGAGATCAGACTAGACTTTCACTTTCTAAGCCATATTTGCCCGTTCTTGGTGGACTATGCCTTATAGGGGACCCAAAGTTGTCTTCATGGACCGACTAAACTTTGGTCAAGTTTAGCCATCACTGTCTATGGTCGGACAATGTTCCTGGTAAGTCATCTTGGTCGGGCTTCATGAGCTCAGACTGAACTCATACCTTCTAAGCCATATTTGTCTGTTTTTGGCGGACTAGGCATTAGAGGGGAGCAGAAGTTTTCTTCAGAAGTCTTAATGAACTGACTAAACTTTTGTCAAGTTTGGCCATCATTGTCTATGGTCGGATAATTATCCTTGACAAGTCATCGTGGTCAGGCTTCATGACATCTGACTAGACTTTCACTTTCTAAGCCATTTTTGCCTGTTCTTGGAGGGCTAGGCCTTAGAGCGAACCAAAAGTTTTCTTCATCAGTCTTAATGAACTAACTAAACTCTGGTCAAGTTTGGCTATTAGTGTCTATGGTCGAACAATCATCCCTAGCAAGTCATCTTGGTTAAGCTTCATGAGCCCTGACTAGACTTCCATTTTCTAAGCCATCTTTGCCCGTTTTTGGCGGACTACGACTTAGAGTTGACCAAAAGTTGTCTTCATCAATCTTAATGAATTGAATAAACTTTGGTCAAGTTTGGCCATCATTGTCTATGGTCGGACAATGATCCATGTCAAGTCATTTTGGTCAGGCTTCATGAGCTCTGACTAGATTTCCTCTTTCTAAGCCATATTTGCCTGTTCTTGGCGAACCAGGCCTTAGAGGGGACCAGAAGTCATCATTAATCTTAATGAACTGACTAAACTTTGGTCAAGTTTGACTATCATATGGCCTTGGGCGTATAAGTCTGACTTGGGTGTCTTGACTTACTTAATTCGCCTAGTAGTCCAACATCAAGGTCAGATCAACAGGTCTGATGCTTAACTCAGATTACAATAGATTGACCAGATTTTCAGTCTGATTTAATGAACAAAAGTGAAACTTTAATAAAACAAATACCTTGAATTTAGTGATAATATCTCTTTAGGTGCTCTATAGTCTATGGTCGCTTAAGGCCTTAGCCATTTATGTTTTCTAACCAATGTGTACTTGGCCTGTTGACTTTAGTCACTCTGTAGGGTCCTTCTCACTTTGGATTTAGTTTGCTTGCGTCTGGTCCCTTAGTATTTTGCTGAGTTCAACTCTCATGGCTTGAATTTCTTATTATATTACTAGGCCATTCTCTGTCTTTTGGGCTAGATCAGATCAGACGTTTATTTGGGCCCGTTTAAGTCTGTTAACGAGATCATCATGCCATGTGTATGGAGTAGATTGCGAGATGGCTTGGTGTACTCTCGACTACTCCCCCCAGTTAATGGGACTGTGTGCAGTTCCATTAATTCAATGAATGTGGACTGGAACAGTTTGTACTTGGAACTGTCGCCTCTTAATTCCCCGCGTAGCATTTAATGTCGATGTCACTGTTGGGTGACCTTGTTCTGTGAACCATTGTAACTATATATAGGTTGGTTATCAGAGTTTCAAGCCTTGCCATGAATATTGTAGAGCATGTTCCTAGGGATGGCAACGTGATGGATTTGGACAAATCCATACCCACCCCATTGGGGATCGCGGATCCCCGAATATCCGTTTATACAATTGTTAAAAATTCATCCCGACCGTGGACGGATTGGCAGATATTTTCCCCGCCCCAAATATCCCTAAAAAAACTTTGTCTTCTTCTCGTTCTCAACAAGCAAGAAACCCCAACAACAAGCAAATCAGATCTTGATTCTTGATCTGACCATCTTCTCATTCTAAACAAGCAAAGTTTGATCAAGTGCAAAGGATCCGGAGAAGCGAAAGATTGTGGGCTTGTGGCCAAGAAGCATTCTAGGAAATCAACAATCAAGAGACTTGCTAATTAAGGAGAAGAAGAAGCAACATAAGAATGTCGAAAACTATGTCGGTGCCCATGGACGACGCCAAACTGATAGATCAATTTTCGTTCTCCTTGACCTTGACCTGCACAAGGAACAAACGTAAGCCAAATAACACCGTTGTGATGGCCGATGACACTCCGATGCTAAAGCCAAATAAGGCGTGAGAAATGTGTAATGCTTGAAATTGGGTTCTGTAGCGTATCTTAGTTTCCCAATCTTGTTATTTATTTATCATGCAAGAGTCTTTCTTCGGCTATGCCTTTGGTGGCGTGGTTTAAGGAAATATACCTGTTAGAGATCATTTCCTTGTTAAGAGTTTTCCATGTAGGAGAGTTTTCATGCATAACTTAAACTCTAGTATTTGTTTTCCAGTGGAAGTAAATGTTGTTGGCCTGTCTGTCTTAGGTCAAACTCCTAGATACTTGCTTATTCGGTTTTACGGGTACTAGGCTTGACCATTTGACTTTTGGCCCGGATACAATCCTGTTGTTTGTGTCCAACTTTCAAATACTCGCCTCAGTGGGCTTGGAATGATCTGGGCTTGGTCAGATTGGACGCTCATCTAGGCCCACTTTACTTTATTACCAAAATCATCATGTCATGTGTACGGAGTAGATTACAAAACGATTTGGTATATCATCAACTATCTAATATTAAGATGATTGACACAATCTCTTATCCGTTGCTCTTTCATCTAAACTTAGCTGTTTGAATGAAAACCATGAAACATTATAATCTAAATAGCATCTTCTCTCAAAATCTAAAAAGCTTTGACCTCATGCAAGATTTTGCGCCTTTTCCAAATTGATTTTGTCAATATAAGCAAATTACTGAGACATACTTAGAAAATTACTGCATATCAAGTTACCAAAATTTACCCAGACACCGCGTTATGGTTTCAGGCTATCAGCCCAAGCATGAACTTTTTATTCGAACTAGAAAAAATTTACCCAGACAACAAATTTGACCAGGAATAAGACTTTATATATTTTAAGATCTTTATACTCAATGATATTATTTAAATATTTGATCATATTTTTTCATTATTAAAACCAATAATCAAATAGAAATAAACTCATGCATTGACTCTCCGCAAAAACTTTAATCTAAACTATTACCAGATCCTAAAAGTTTTCTGGAATGTGTAATGTCGACGCAAATGTATTTTATTCGACCCATCTCCAGGTATTTTGTTACAATACATTATTCATTTAATCATTTTTTGATATTATTTCATCAATTTTCCTGCGGTTCATCATTTTTTGACTTATAGTTTGTTATCGATGAGCAGTAAGTGTTATAGGAAATCATCACTGGTGATGTCTAAACCAAAACCAGAGTTTGCATTTAATCAAAAAATAAACAAATAAATGCAAATAATTTTTCTTTTATTGGTGAGATGCCTAGTCAATGCTCAAGGGATGGTGGGTAATATAAAATTAGGTCTCACGCGCATGTAAAGATGTCTGAAGTCTGAACAAAGAAATGATCATATTGAAAAGTTCATGCATGACAAGAGTTCCATCCAGCTTCCAAATTGAAAAGGTCACACTCTACAAATTGAATTGGTGTGTGACCCAACAACCAAACTTATGGTAATGTTTTTACTATAAGTAGCAAAGGAAGGTCTCTCAACAATCTACATTCATTCATCAATCAACAGTCAGAACTAGCACAGAGAAAAGCGAATTACAAAGAGATATGGGTTCAAGTAGAATGATTGAGTGCTTATTAGTGTTTGTGATAGCTGCTTCGATACACTCTGCAACCGCGCAGAGGGGTACTAGACATGTAGTCGGAGGCAATGCAGGGTGGACAGTAGGGACCGGTGCTTCAACCTACACTACTTGGGCTGCTTCCCAAACTTTTAATGTTGGAGACACTCTAGGTAATAATTTCGCAAACATGAGCTCCTTACATATATTTTGAAAGCAAATTTTACTTAGTATTTGTAGTCTATATGACTTCACCGTTGATCCTATTTCTTGAATACTTTTACTAATTTTGACATTAATTATTTGCAGTGTTCAATTTTGACGCTGGAAGGCATGATGTTGCAACCGTGTCAAAGGCAGCTTTCGACGCATGTAATGCAGCTACCACATTGGTTCCTACTATAACTAGTAGCCCAGCAACCATAACTCTCAACTCAGCCGGCGAACACTACTACTTCTGCTCCTTCGCTGGACATTGTTTGGCTGGGCAAAAGTTGGCCATCAATGTCACAGGCAGCAGCAGAGCTTCTCCACCAACAGCCAGGACCCCAACACCACCATCCACGACTGCAATCCCACCTACTTCTTCCATGGCGCCACCACCAACATCTGGCGGATCACCACCACCACCTTCTAGCTCTGCCCCAGCTCATGCCCTTGTTGGCATCTCCACCATATTGTTATCAGCTGCAGCTCTCTTGCTTTAGATACTGTCTTGGAGTTGATTTTTTGCATGAATTTTTAGTTTTTACATGTATTTGCACACATTATACTGCCAGAGTTTGGGATTCATTTACATTGTTTTTTATTCAAATAAAATTCTTGCAATTCAGATTAAATTTTGTTTGAAATGAATTTCTTTTTATTGATGTTTGGTTAACTATGCTGCTATTCCATTAATTATATATAAGTACTTATACCATGTTCACAACTTATAAATAAAAGCTGATAAATATCATTGTTAAGTGATTCCATGGAAAGATCAAAACAATAGCATGGAAATGGTTTTTCACCGAACACAATTCAACCAACCAAACACAGCTTGAGCATGTAATAAGTTATTTGAATCATTCCCATTACTTTTTGATGATGCATAAAAACGATTGCACCCCGGAGTCATACACGTGTCATGATGATCTCGAGAAATTACGGCCTCAAGCGTCAGCCAAACACTGATCCGGCCCAAGCGGTTCTAAGCCCGCCCTACTACAGTCTGCCAAGCAGACTCAAACTCTCATAGCATGCTAAGCCCACACGTCTCGCAGCTATCCTCAATATCCTATGCCATATTTAGGCAAATATATCGAGGATCAGCTTCGGATAGGCAACTACAACTGCTCTCTGCTTCCAATTAGGAAACAAACACCAAATATCTTTCACATAGGAAAACTCGATCCCTTTTATGGATTGCTCTTGGATTGAGAACTATCTCCCACGTATCTAGGAGCACAGACTTAACATGAAACTTCCCTTCTACAACACGACTCCTAATTAGGAAGGGATCTCCACGAAGATCTCCTTGCACTATAAATAATACATGAGGTTTGTAAGCTAAGGTACGCTACAAATTCTCTGTTACAACATTACATCTTACTTAGATCCTGTTTGACTTTAGCATCAGAGTGCTGTCGGCCACCCTACTTGTGCAGGTTAGCAGAACTGGGTCAAAACAATAAGCGGAAAAAGACTGCTTCACTTTGGTTATAAAAATGTCGTACTTTTTCATTATAAATCCAACCAAATAAAAACCAGTTCAAAAAAAAAAAAAAAAAAAAAAAAAAAGAGAAACGTGGGGATCTCATCTTCAGACTTTCAACAAAATTTTCAGTCGAAACCATATCCTAAAATTTTCTGCAATGTGTCATTGTTGACATTGCATGTTATTTACCAATCTCAGTTTGCTTCATTATAAGCAATTATCATTTATAATGGATTTTTTCTTTTATCCAATCATTTATAATGGATATTTACGCCTATAAACACGTCTGGTTCTGCCAAGATTAATAATATTTTGACTTATAGTTTGACTCATTTCACAACTATAATATTTCTTTTTTATGCAAACGATAAGGTTTTGTTATCAATATATATAGTTCTGAAACTTCTAATTCTGTGACTCAGTCCATAAATTAAAACCTCAAGATATGCACAGACACTGGAAATTTTATCATTCTTTCAAGATCACACCACATCACCCTAATTGCAAAAATCTGATTTTCTAATATCTTTGTTTAAGAAAAATCTCTTTACTATATTTACTCTCAAAATTGTACACAAATTTCATCTCTTCCATTTATTTGTGGAAAATGTTAGCCTCAGAAGGCGGATCTTTCCTTTGTGTGGCTAAAATTCTGAAAATCGTTAAACCATTAATGTAACCAGAAAGCATAAAATAGGTCGGAGTTTGAGCAGGTACTTCTTCCCGACAAAGAAAATAGAAAGGACACCCGAAGAGAGTTTTCAAATATGATTAACGCGAATAAGGTTATTGGTTGCTTCCTGTTATTTTTATCAGCTTTGATCCATTGCACAATAGCACAAACACAACATATTGTAGGAGACGATGTAGGGTGGACTATGGCTACTCAAGGTCCTATAACATACTACGCCTGGAGTTCCTCCAGGTCCTTCCGCGTTGGTGACTCTCTTGGTAATAATCTAACTTGTGCACCATCTGCATTGTATTGTCTTGTTGATACATTTTCAAATTTTTTTTTTTCTATGTTCTTTGGTCTAATTTTGTTGAATGTGATTTTTCTTTGCAGTCTTCAATTTTGCACAGGATGCTGAAGATGTAGCAGAACTGACAAAGAAAGCTTACGATCAATGTAACACCAATGAAACCATTTCTGTTTTTAAGACAAGCCCCGCGACAATCCTTCTAACTACGCCGGGCAAGCATTATTTTACCTCAACCTTTAACAAACACTGCAAAGTTGCCCACCAAAATTAATCGTGGAGGTTGCAGCTGCTTGAGCTTCGCTACTACCTTAGTTTCTCGGGTTTGTGTTTTTATTTATTAATTTTTTTTTGTGCACGAAGAAAATGAAGGGGTTGCAAGGAAAAAAAAATTTCCAAGATTTCAAGTTGTCATATTTCCACTCTCACAAAATGAACCGGCTTTTGGGAGCTTTTGTTCATCATATTGGGGAATTTAGTTAGCCCTTGTCTATTTGGTTTGACGTTGGCCTTCAAGTTTTAGGTTTGGGTTTCTATTTTTCCGGTAATCTTTATTATTGAGTTTTAAGGGGTTATTTTTTTTTTTTTTTGGCATCCATGGATTTTAAGTGATACTAGCGCCTATTGCACGCGTTGTGTGCACTTATTTAGCTTTCGATACAATATTGTTAATAATGAATTTACATCCTTTTCTATTTAAATAGGATTGGAGCGTATAGATTGTTCATGTATGTATTGTCTTTTTTTTGTGCCAAGTATATTGAAATTTTCATAATTTATTTAATTCAAGAAAATATAGAAATATGAAAATAGGGTGGTGGGCATGGGACGGGATGAGATGAGATGGACCTTATCCATATCTCAACGGTTCATTCGAAATCGAGACAGAATAAACCTCATCCCGACCTCGTCCCATCCCAAACGAGTTTGGAACGGGACAAGATCAACATGCACTGTCTCCTGATTAAGTACTGTGCAAATCTGATAGTTAATGTGATTGATAAGCAAGGGAGGGAATTGGGATTTGGAGTCTAGAACAACCTTGCCTTGTGTTGTAATATGGCCAGGAGATTCTATTAAAGTACCAAAAGGTCGGTCATTTCCTCCAACTGGCATGAAGTTGAGACTTGGAGTTCCCGTGGTGCATGGTTTTGACGAATTATTGAAGATGCATGGAAATTGATCCTAATACATGTCAACTTATTTCACAGGGTATTGTGTGAATTTGTTCACTATTTATTTTGGGTTTTCTATGATGTATGTCCTCTGGTTCTTTTTATCGGATAAAGTCATCATGTACCCCCGACTGATGTAAAAGATTTTTTCAAGTAATAAAATCCTAGTATTTAAAAAAAAAGAAAAAGAATTTGTTGAACAATATGATGAAAGAACTACCATATGAAGTTCCTTATGAGTTCATTCCCAATGATTTTTCTTCATTCAGAGCTAATGACACTTAGCTTTTTCCAAGGATGGTATGCACGCCCCTAATAAAAATAACTAAGGGTTTACTAAGAATTTTACTTAATTGTACATGGGCTTTTACTTAATTATACATGAGCTGCTTTGGACCTCATACATATTACTTTTCTTCATATTTCTTCTTCTTCAACATTCAAGTGAGAGCAAGAGGGCTGCAACTCCGATTATGTGCAATTTCAAGGGTTTTCCAGGAGTTTCGAAGCCTTTTCGTGGTGGTTTGGGTATGGATCTTCGTAGGGGAGTTTAGGTTTGGTTTGTTTTGCGTTGTGAAGAGTGAGGGAAGTGGTATTTCAGCTGATCCAGGGGTGGTGTGGAGCTATTTAAGTCTTTTAATGTTGATTTCGAGGAGAAACCAAACTAAAAAAATCGACAATGATACAAAAAGGAGTCGTTTGAATTTCGAAGGGTTTTTAGCTTAAAAGGGATTTGGGTTCTTTCACTTCATCCCGCATGTCCATTTGAGTTGGTTTGGGAGAGGAATTTCGTTCAACTGCGGCCTTGTTGTTGCATGTCAATTTCGGTATGACATCGATGAAATTTTCGAAGGATCTTGTAGGTGATTTACTGGATCAAAGGCGGTTCATGGTTTGACGAGGTTGTGAGCTTGTTTAAGCAAATTTCAGTGAGTTTGACCCTATCTAACTAAGTTTAATTTTGAGTGTTAATATTGGTTTGCATGTTAGTAGTTAAGCTCAAATATTAGATAATTCATGTTAAGGGTGAATAAGACTTTGGATTATTTTTCTGTAATTGCATGGATCAGGTCTACATGTCTGTGTGGAGGTTTCCTTATTCATGAATTTAGGTCTGATTGCTTTAAATTTTTGTGTTTTGCATGTGTAACAGGGATGTTATGTCATATGAATTTATGTTTAACATGAAGGAACTTCTTCACTGGACTGATATCGGTAATTTAAATTATATGTTTGGCTCCCTGGTTATATATGTTAAATTATATGTTATATATGTGAATGTTTATATTATTGTTGCTATGTTTGGTATTGCTCTCTATTGTTTATATTGTTTTGGCCACTGTTACGAAGAAATGTAACTGAGTTTGCATGTTGTATGGGGACCGAACGATAGTTTTGGGACTGAATACGGTTGTTTTGCGGCCAGAAACAAAGTTGTTTTGGGACTAATGGTGCGGATTAAAGTGTAGTGGTTTTAATAATATTTTTTGCACTGGATCATTGATTGTTTAGGTTTGTAGACTAAAATTGAATTGTCTTCAACTAAGTTTGAGGGTAGTTTCGATTGATTTTAGAGGTGTTGTTATAGTAGAGTTTGGTGGCTATTTTCAGCAGAGTGACAACATCCCCTTTAAAATTTTGACATATTGGTATTTTATGATAATATGGATGTTATTTGAAATATTCATGCATGAGTTAACCTATAGAAAAGGATAAAGAAAATCATTCTAATTTTGCAAAACGAACAATTTCATCTTGACATTTTGAGTTCTATGTACGAAGGGCAATAAGTTGTAAACTTATTATATGGATGTTGTTCTGAATGTTTGTGTATAAAGTAAATTTTGGAAATGATGTGTTGTAATGTATTGTGGTATATGGAAGTCTGTTGTGTTAGAGAATGACAGTTCCATAGTTTCATGAATGCTGACATTATAACATAGACCATGACTATATGCTTTGAGCTGTTAAATAACATATAAATGTGATTGCATAATTAAGCACCCTGAAAAGGGAGTAACACTTGGCCTTGAGAACGTGGTGTTAACCCCACATCCAAAAGAGGAACTCCTGCAGTAGTTCATCACTCCCTTGGTGCTAGTGCATTGCAGGTGATGTCTAGTAGCTAAGGATGGGTTGAGATGACTAGTACATCCGTGAGGATGTCCGGGTTTATTCTCCCCACACCCAAAAAAAAACTCCAGTAGTAGTTCATCGCTCTTTAATCACTGGTACATTACAAGTGATGCCTAGTAGAAGAGGATGGGTTCAAATGGCTAGTATGGTCGTGAGGATGTGTAAGCTTATATTCGGGAGGAAGTTTTCCGCCCTGACGTGCGCTTTGATATGAGAAATACCAGAGATGATTCAGAGATGTTTTGTAGAGGGAAAAGAGTATTATGTAGGCACATTTGGAGTGTTGCATCTCATGTGCATATTACATCATGAATGGGCATTTGGAATAAAAAGTGGTGATGCATTTTGTTTATGATTATCTTTTTTTATCTGTCTTAATTGATATTATGCATTTTATTTGTGATGGATGTTTTGGTTCTCCTCATACCAAATAGTGCTAACTCATTTGTTTGTTTTTTGGCAAATGGGTGTACCCCTACCTGGGTGCAAATGGTCGTGTTGTTGTTGGTGGTGCTACAAGGGTGCTGGGTGATCGTGTCTTGTCTGCTTGGTCGGACAGCCGAACACCTGAAAGGTAGGTTGAACACTCAAGTTTAGATTTTAGTTGATTTACTTTATTTTTCCGTGTACTAAGAGGTGTAACCATTGGCAAGTAAAGTAAATTGAAAAAAAATTGCTGTCGCATCTCAGTTTCTGAGATATTTCTATGTCACACTTCTATTTCTTCTTTCTTTATCCTCTTCCTGGCTCTCTCTCACTCTTTCTAATGTAAAAATTTGTCTCTCTACACTCTTGAGACGAGTCTCACCGTTTCACTCGAGACTCATCTCCCCAAGCTCCGAGGAGTCATTTTCTTCCTTTCACATATTCTCTTCTCACTGAAGTTCTTTCATCTTATTTCAATGCGATTCTCACTGAAACCTCTCTGTGAAACTCTAGTCTCACTCAAGTTTGGATGTGTTGTTCTTCTTTTTCATTTCTACTTCTCTCTTCACTGAAAATTTTCCTCTATCCACACTCGATTCTCACTGTGAAGGTGACTCTGCATCTTATCGAACGTATAGTTTTGTTTGAAGAGTCTCGATTGATTGAATGGTTGAAGAAACTATTAAAGAAATCAATTGATCGAACCTCCTATGGTATTTGATCGAACCTCCTATGGTATTGTTTGATCTCGCAATGTCGATTGATCGCAAAGGTAGTCACCAGATAAGGTAATCTCTCAACCCATTTTATGTGTGTCCTTTGCATTTGTTAAGTTCTCAAAATTTTTATCTCAATTTGTATTGAGTATATTGCCACTCATGCATTGTCGATCTGAAGAAATGTGTGAAAGGACATATCTCTTTTCACCCTTTGCTATTTATTTCTATTTGTGATAGTTATGTCTAGTTACTTATTTAACTTAAAATTTTTATGTTTATGTTAATACCAATGCTCGAATTATTAGCACCACATGTAGGATCAACTAAATGTATGTTGATACCGGTGTTCGAATTATTAGCATCAATTATAGGAGCAACTAAATTTACCGGTTTGTACATTGGTTGTTTTCGAATTATTAACAGCTTTAGCGTGCTTGCAAATGTGAAGGCTGCTCGAAGGCATCAAGCTAAGAGAAAGGATGCCATAACAAACGACACCCTAAAAGTGAAGGTTGAGCCTAACTACCCACCCTCTAGTCCACGAGTTGATGGAGGTACGTGACTCTTCCATCTGTGCATGTAGTCTTTACTTGTCTGCATGTAAGGTTCTTGTGTTTGTTTTTTTTATGTAAATATATAAAATCTATGGTAAAAAAGAAAGGTAGATCTCAAAAGTTGTTGTTCAGTGATGCTATTTTTTCCTTATTGTACAATTAGATGGCGTCAAGTTTACGAGGATGCGACTTTTCCATTTGTGAAGGTAATCTTTACTTGTTTGCATATAAGGTTCTTGTAATTTTTTTATGTAAATATATAAAATCTATGGTCAAAACGAAATGTGGATCTCGAAAGTCGTTCGATGTTATTTTTTCCTCATCGTACAACTATATAGCATTTAGTTTACGCGGATGCTTTGGGTAAAGTTTGGAGCTGAGGGTCGTTTTGATGCTATGGTGTTTGTCTCAGAAGTTTATGTCTTTGTGTGGTGGTCTTTTTGGATGTCCAATGGGTGAGTTTGTTACTCATATTTTAGTTCATGTAATATAAAAATGTTGGTTGTGTTAATGATCTCTATGGTATCACAAACTATTTGGTTATTCAATCCGTGATACCATAGAGATCACAATACTTTTTCCTTATCGGTTAATGCCACAAGTAAACCCTTCAATGACCAACATTAATTAATTGCATTAGGGTTTATTTTCCTACTTTTATCAATTTAGTATAAAACACCGATTTTGATATGACACCAACTTTAATTTTGTCTACAAATAAGTGATCAGTTTACTTACAATTACTAATGTAATTAGAGATTTGTTACATTCTATTAGTCTAGTTTCTAATGAAAGAGCATGACATTTCTTCTTTTGGGGCCCATGAGAGAACCTAAACTTCAGACTTCAGAGATTAACTTTGATGTCTCTAATCAAATCCAATCGGCAACTAGAATTTATTTAGATAAAGAAATGAGCGGCAACCTTTTTTATTTAAAATACGACTAACAAATGAGTTGTTGGATGTGCCACTCTTGCATATTTAGTTTCGAACCAAATATTGGCCACGAGCAAACTTACACTACGGATTTCAAAAATTAATTTTGATGTCTTCAATCCAATATAATTCACAACTCGAATTTAGTTGGATGAAATAATGAGTGACAACTATTTTATTTCAATGACGACTACAATATACTGATGATAGATGGCTTGTCAAATGTGTCATCTTGCATATCTACTTTCAAACCGAAGAACATGACACTTCGATGAATTGGGCCCTACGAGCGAACCTAAACTTCGATGTCGCGAGAAATTAACTTTGATGTCTCCAATCCAATCAATTCACAAGTCAAATTTAGTTAGATGAAGAGTTGAGCGACAAAACCATTCTATTTCAATGACAACTACAATAAACTGATGACAAATTGCATTTTGGATGTGTCACTCTTGTATATCTACTTTCGAATCGAATAAACGTCACATTTCTTCTTTGAGCTCCAAGAGCGAACCTAAACTTTAATGTCTCCAGAGATTAAATTTGATGCCTCCAATTCACAACTCGAACTTAAATATACGAAGAATTGAGCAAAACCATTTTATGTCAACAATGATTACAATAAACTGATGACAAATTGCTTTTTATACGTCATTCTTGCATATCTAATTTGAACAAAAGAACATGATATTTCTTTTCCGGGCCCAAAAATGAACCTAAACTTCGAATTTTAGAAATTAACATTGATGTATGTTGTATAAACTTCGATGTCTTCAATTCAATCAAATTCATAACTCCAATTTAAATGAATGACCATGTCGTTACGCTTCCAAATTTAAGTAAACTAATTAGATAGAACAAGAACAAATCAAAGTACATTAAATGCCAACACATGATTTATTAGATAGAGAAGATGAAATTAGACTAAAATACATATTACCTAACAAGGACTGAATGAGGAAGTTAAACATTAGAAGGTGATCCACGTAAACTCAAGTCGTTAATTAGCTGTTATGTTAAAATTTAGATGGTCGAGTAATGATGGGAAGAGAAATGAAAAGATATGATTAACAAAAATTGATAGAGAAGATAAATGCAATGAGATGATGCAAAGCAATCGATACAGATGGTGAGGGGCACGAACAGTAACCAGCTACTCAGACTGAAACTCGATCCCCTTCAGCAACAAGCGAATCATACTACAATGTTTCCATTTTAATTGAGTTTTTTCCGTGAATGAGAGAATGAAGGAGAATGCTATGGTTTCCATTTTAACGGAGTTTTTAACCCTTTGGCAAAGAGAAGAGAATAAGAAACAAAAAAGAATAAAAAGTGAAGTTTTATGCGTGCTGGGTCCAAATAGAACAAAAGGGAACATGTGTGTAAGAGAGATAACTCTCCATTGAGTAATTCTTCATTAGAAACCAGCGTGGTTGCTGCTGGGGGGGGATTTTACACTTTTGCCCCTCCTTTTTTAATCACCTTTTTCAAAAAAGTTGCTAAAGAGAAGAGTAAAAGTGTACATTTACCTCCAGAGGCAGCAACCTCGCTGGTTTTTCCCAGGCCAACTAGAATTTCAGCTTTCCATTAGTCACTTTTTTCTCAATAACAACTGAACAAAATGGAAAAATGTGACTCAACATCAATTCAATAAGGGTTTGCTATTTGGTATCAAATCAATATTTTTTTTTAACTTTTAGGTTTTTTTATTTTTTTTGGAATTTTCCTAAACAACAGTCTAAATTCTTAGTTTTCTATAAAACCAAGACTACAAATATCATCACCAAATTTGTGTTCTTCGGTGTGTTTGGTTGCATGGAAAAGAAACATTTTTCTCTATAAAATATATTTGTCAAGTGTTAAGTTGTTTAGAAAGTACAAAAAAAATTCTCGAAGGAAGCATTCGGAGGCGTTTGGTTGAAATTTCGAACCTGGAAATTTTTTCGATTTGTGCCCATTTTCCCACTTATTATGTGGAATTTTGCTCATCTCAACCCTATGCAAAAAATTTTGACAAAAATTTGCCATGATAATTATTTGGTAGACAAAAAATTCTTTTTCCCACCAAAATGTTCTTCGCAACCAAACACAACAATTATTTCCTCCTCTTTCCTCTCATCTCCCTTCTCAATTTTGGCAAAATTTCTTGACAAAATTTTGCATTGTACTAAACACACCACTATGACCATTTAACATTGCCAATTAAACTCAGTTTTGTCCACGTTTAGGGAATTTAAAGCAAAACACAATTGGGGTGGTGGGGAGATAACATTTGTTTTTTGTTCTAAATAAAAAGTGATTCACTTTGATTGAATATTTGTTTTTACTTCTAATCAGATCAAAAATTTCTTAATCGGTTCTAAATCAGGAACAACTTAATAAGCATCAATGAGATGCTTAGTGCTGAGTACTGAAAAAAACAAAAACCCTAAATTAGAAATTTTTTCTTGGCAGGTCAAGTGAAAGTGTGTGGATGGGTCAAATTTGTAATTCAGAAGTTTGCTTATAGAGCCCAGATTGGTTCACTGTAATCCGCTATAAAGACAATTTATTTGCTGATATTTTCAATTGCAAGTAGTGGACAACTCACGTGAAATTATTATTATTATTTTTTTTTAATTTCTCAGAGAATTGATTTGCAACAGTTGTTATATATGCCAAGATTTTTAGCAGGACGATTTGACCACTCAAGCACTCAAATCAGTTTGCTAAACCATTTATTTTCATTTTCTTACCCAGATTTACTCACACGTTAATTTATGATAATGTGCAATGTCATGTGATTATTATGAAAATATAAATGAGTAAGATATCAAATTTTGACAAGTTTTATTTTGCATATAGTAAGTCAACACCAGACATGAAAAAAATGTCAGGTATGTTTCATTCACCGCCAAACATATAGAAGATGGACATGAAAATGTATTTATGTTTGAAAAACATTTTCAAATCAACCATTTTCATTTTCGGTGAATCAAACATGGACTAATTAGAAGCAAAAGCAAACTTCGAGTTGCAAATTTCCAAATATCATAGAGAGAGATTTATTTATTGTAGTTGTCATAATTCTCTCACGTATGCTACTATATGCATACATATAGAATGTGAGAAGTACTTTTAGCCGACTTGGTTTGCTGGCCTGATTTGCATGTTTTGATCGGCAGATTTACACTTTTTATCCATCTTTTTTTAAACACAATCACAAATACTTTAAAGAAGAGAGATAAAAGAGTAATTCTAACCGATCAGACATGCAAATCAGGCGCAAATACCAGACCGGCCAAAATTTTCGAGCATGTGAGTATTCAGTAATGCGTATTGGACTTTCAAAGTGCAGAAATTCTAAGTGTCAGAGGAAATGGGCGAGGGAAGTGAGATCTGATTAACAAAAAGTGCGGTGGGATCCATATGAAAGAGCAACACATTACATGATCCTGCAACATCGGATAAAATGCACTCAGGCTGCTCCCATTAGTGAACTATGTTTACTGTCATAGTTTGACTAATTAATGTGATCCCAAAATTTTCATGCCAATATACACTGTTTTTAAGAAGAAAAAAAAACACTTCAGGTTTAACAAATCACTGTGAAGTTTTTAATATGCAATTTAGAAATGTTATGAATTTAAATTTAATCACAACCCTCAGCCCTCACAACCAATTGTTATGCTGGGAATTTTATATTACAAATGATGGTGTTTTAGGTGGGAGATAAAAAACGGCTTAGATTTACTCAAATATAAGAATCTAACGAATTGTATAGAACTTAAAGCACCAAGAATAATTGAGTTCGATTCTCATACCCAATATTTTGATATTTATTTATTTTTCTTCAATTGTTAATGATGGTGATTAGACATTTAAGTATAAAAGATAAAAACTTAAAGATGATCATGTTTTGACAAGTTTTAAACTTTTACCTTACCAAAGGCATGGGGGATACCCTTGTTTATATTACAATTCAGAATAGTGTTTGAAGTTGGAGATAAAAGACGACAGATATTTATTAAAATATAAGAATCTGACGGATCACATACAACTTAAAGCACCAAGAGTGCATAAGTTCGATTCTCATATCCAATAATTTTTTATGTTTATTTATTTTTCATCAATTGTTGATGATGGTGGTGTTGAAAAGTCAAGGGTAGTCATATTTTAACAACTTTTAACTTTTATTGTGCCAATGGCACGAGGAATATCCTAGTTATATATACAAAACAAGATGGTGTTTGAGGTGAGAGATAAAAGACGACTAAGCTTTACTCAAATATAAGAATCTAACGGATCACATAAAACTAAAAGCATCAAGAGTGCATGGGTTCGATTCTCATACCCAACATTTTGATATTTATTTATTTTTATTCAATTGTTGATGATGGTGATTAAGCATACAATTATTTATCTTACAAAACAGGACGATGTTTGGGGTGGGAGATAAAAGACGGCTCAGATTTAACCAAATATATGAATCTGGCGGATCTTATATAATTTAAAGCACCAAGAGAGTGCATGGGTTCGATTCCCATGCCCCCAACATTTGATATTTATTTATTTATTTATTTTTGGGAGATAAAAGATGGCTGAGATTTATCCAAACATAGAGATCTAATGGCTGAGACTTAAAGTTAGTCTTTTATGAAGATTTATCCCCAATAAGAGTGCAAATGATCGATTCCCATACCTAACATTGATTATATTTATTTATTTATTTTCTTTAAAAGTTGATTGAGGTGATTAGGCATGTAAGTATATTTATTTATCATACTCAAACATTTAGTATGTGGAGTAATGTTATATTAAGGTAGATTAGTGATACAACCTTGGGGTGTGATTAGTGCCACAACCTTGGGGTATGATTATTGACACATGTTTAGAATGACAATATATATTTATTAAAGCACAAAATTCGATTTAAAATCAATTTTTTTTTTTTGCATAAGTCCAGTCTGTTGACAATCATAATTATCATGGTGATTGAAATTAAAAAAATATTTTTGCTGTGAGAGAATAGGTTAAGTTATTTCAACAACTACTTAGTTTATTCTATTGAGATGTCCATGTTTTGGACTAGCATTGAAATCAAGATAGAGAATAAGTTAAGAGGGGTGTATTGTATCTGGATTTTATGGGCAATTTAATAAATTCCATGGATTCTGAAAATCCAAGTGTATTCAATTTGGATTTTAAAAAGTCCACAAAAGTCTAGGGGTATTCAATCAGGATTTTAAAAAGTCTTTCTGAAATCCACAAAGTATAAGGGTATTCAATATGGATTTCAGAAAGTCCACAAAAGTTTTAGGGTATTCAAAATATCATTCATATTTATGGATTTGGAAAATCATGGATTCTCATGGACTTTGTAGTGTTAGGTATAAATAACAAAGTTCAATAATTTGCCAGCCTCCATATCAAAGATTTCAACGTGAAAAAAAGTCTCCCTCCCTCTTTTATCACATCTTCTTCTTATTCTTTGTAACTAGTCTCTTCTCATTTTTCTTCTCATCAAGACTAGCCATTTTCATACCCTCTTCAACAAGTTGTGCCTCTGCAGACTCAAGGGTCGCCACCACAACAAAGTTAGGCCAATCCATTTGCATTCTCTCATGCTAAATCTCATCTTTCCCTTATCCCAACTTTGTGTCGTACAAAGATGAGAGAAAATAACTTCCCTTTCTTTCTTTTCTACCTTTCCCTTTCTTTTCGATACAACTCCGTCTCATTTTTTTTATAGCATCAGTTTGGTATGTTTAATCTAACACCTTTACGCCAACTAGGAATGGGAAACGATGGGTACTCTCAGCATAGCAGTTATAGGGTTTTAGATTCCTAATGCGAAAGCCTAGTGACAAACTTCTATTAAGAAAATTGCAGCGTATCTTTTGTGCTTGCTAGGGGGTGAGGGTTATTAATAGGATGTGTTAGGTAATAAGCATGGTGGGGGGTTATGTGTGGATATGGTAATTCTCAATGAACATTTATCAAAATTGGCAACTCCATACTTGGGTATTATAACTGGTTGTGGCAGGAGGTATATGATTTTGCATTATTTTCTAGGTTTTCATTCAAACTTTATTCCTACAATTACATAATTTCATAAAGGTGCTTTGAAACTTATGCACTTATTGCTTGTCATGCCACATTGTCCCTTTAGAGCATCTGCGCACGATTGCTTTGATTGCATTACCCTGGATCACTTGGGCACAAAGGGATGCATAAAGCTAATAAACTATAGGTCATTTGGATTTTAAGTCATGTAGTTTGATACTTTTTATATGCATAAGGCTAAATACTGTGTGTTTATTTCATTTTGCAAGTGATGATTTTTAATTTGGTTGTGTTGAATGATTTGATTTTGTTGAATGTTGGATTGCGATTTCATGTCATTACCTGCCTGGTTATCTTTTTGATACATGTCTTGTTCTCCAATGTTTAATATATTTGGTTTGTTAGAGGATATGTCAGCACAAACTTTTTTTTTATCTTGCAAATAATTAGAAATCTGTAAAAGTCGTTCATACAAAGTCCGTGGATTTTCATAAATCTCTAGAAAGTCTGTAGCAAAAGTCTATGGATTTAAGGAATCATCAGAAGTCTGTGGACAATTTAAAGAGTTTGTGGACAATTTAAAGAGTCCGTGGACTTTTCAAATTATTTATCAATTCCATAAGAATCCATATACAATACACCCCCCTAAGTTATTTCATGTTTTTGCATTAGTTTATTCTATTCTATTGAGATGTCCACTTAGTAATTAATCAATAGACCCCATTTGTAAATGCCCCAATTAGACCCTAATTAAAATTTTCATTTTTTAAAAATAATTTCATTTAGTATAGGTGTCTGTTTTAATCTTTTGAATTACTTTTCAGGAATTATATGAATAAAAGAAAAATCTAGCCCTTAAAAGGATAATATTCTTATGCATTGGATGGTAAGATCTATTGGAATGAAATCAACAACGTTTTATTGAAATATTATAGAGCTTTTATTCTAATTTTTTTTATTGACATTTGCATACTCATGCTATGATTCAGTTTTGTTTTTTTCATTAACATTTACAATGAGATTTATTGATAAGAATGATGTGATTTATTGACATGTACAGTGAGACTTCAATGTTAGAATATTCCTAGCATACATTAGAATACAGTGTTGAATATCCTAACATACATTTGTATACAATGTGATACAGTGGGACTTCAATGTTAAGCATGTACACAATGTGATTTACATTTGCATACAAAATGTGCTACTCTGGAGGTATTGTATTTCTTGCTCATTAGTAGACTTTGTCAAAATTTTGTTGTCTACTCAAACATTTAGCATATGGAACAATGTTGTAGTGGTTCATTTTATATATTTGCATTTTGAAGAATTACAAATGCAATATTATTGTGTATGACAGGGTTTATTGTTGGAAAAAAAAAATTAAGAAAACAAAGTAAACTCTGCCGAAATTCTGAAAAAAAAATTATGTTTTGTTGTCTACTCAAACATTTAGCATGTGGAGTAATGTTATTGTGGTTTATTGTGTTTTTTGCCATTTTGATGAATTACAAATGCAAATTTATGAGATATGACAAATTTTAGTATTGAGAATTTTTTTTTAAAAACAAGATAGATTGTTAATATTTAACAAAAATATTATAGTTAATTTAGTTTAAGCTACCATTACAGAAACATCAAATATTTGTGATTGAGATAATACTGCAATGAATATTAAAAAGATGAATGACAGGACATACATTAAATAAATATGTTTAGTCGTAATGATACATGTGCCGCAACCATTTATTTTTCTTCAACCTTTTTGCACTTCTCTGCCTTTCTCCCCCACACGAAAATTGAAGTGTTTGGTTTTCTTCTTAAGCAACAAAATACAATAGCTATTGTTGCCACTGTGAGGAGTGTTCCAGCCACTATGGCAGCTGTACACAATAGAAGAGATAGAAGTCAAATAAGATAAAGCTCTGTTGCAGTTATGATAATAGTGCTCGTTTGGTGATGATTTAATTTTGAGTGAGGTTAGGGAATCAGGTTTTGCAACCAGAATGATATGGCATTGTTAGAGGAGTTTTGTACAACATCGCGATACACATAAAATCTTTGAGGATTTCATCATGCTTTCGAAATCACGCCACGTCACCCTGATTACAAAACATGGTTGCAAAAACATTTTTGTGTTATTTTCTTTGGGATAGAATGAATTGGATCAATACATACCTATTATTATAACCTTCTTTGGCTTGTTCCCTGCAGCACAATCATCAAATCGTTCACAGTTAGTGGAAGCAGGTGCAAATCTTCCTACTGATTTCTATATCTTTTAGTTGAATAACAAATACTTGTGTTTAGAAGTTGTAAAGGTAAACACTGTTCTATAAACAGTTGCGTACAACTAAATCACAAAAAGATTATCTGTACACATGATAAGAGATTTTTAGTAAACAAGGATCCTGTAGCCATTAGCATTCTCTATCCTGATGGTTAACTTTTTTTTTTTTTTTTTCATTCACTTTATCTTTGTTTCAAACACATCCTTAGACTGATTGCCAAAAGCATTCCTCAATACCACCTCAACTGCTTCTCCAGTCCTGCCACTCCTCTCTTGAATACCATATCTATTAACAAACTCTTAAAGAACCGGAATCACCACACTACTGTCACATGGTTCATATGTTGCAACATCATCACGAGAGTTCGTAAGTGCAATCTGGTAACCACTTTCATAAGGGCCTCCAGGACATGGTAATGTACCCGGGATGGAGTGAGGACAATTGTTGAAGTAGGTGACGTTTATATCAGTTAGGGGACCATTTTGGAAGTCTCTCTAAGGAAGATAAATGAAATGAAATGACACTGATTTTAGCAAGCTTAATTTGTGAGAAAATATAAATTGAAGAACCAAGAGTACGTATCTTTCCAAACTATCCATCACAGTTTATTTGAGACTTATCAAGTCTTTCCTTTCAGGTTGTGATTAAGAGAGTATTGGACTAGTTCATCACTTTCTACGTCACAATAATAGATTCTACTAGGTACTCATTCTAATCTAATTTGAAGATAATCTTCATGTTCACATGGAAAACGAAGTTTCCCGTGCAATTATTTCATTGTATAAGTTGCTCGGAAGTTTCTATGTAGGTATATGTGTTCTTATTGAACTAAAACTTTTCAAAACTAACACACATGCCAACACCATCATTTTTCTTTCATTTGACCTTGTTTACTTCAGAAGATGATAGCCACATCAGAATTATCCCTTAAATTTCGTATCGGTTTCACGCCTGAAATAAAATTCCATAATTGAAATTTCTACCATAGTTCAATGGCCTAATCGAGCAGCCAAGCAATCTGAGTTGATCAGGGGGGAGATTGTTTGAAGTTGGTGGCAAGTTCCATGGTGTTACAGTGGCATTGTAATGATGTTAATGCTCTTTGTTTTTTGGCAATAAAGCAGGGTCGATGGTTTCCTGTAGGAGTGGGCATTTCAGACCGAAAACTCGGACCGAACCGACAACCGGACTGATCGGGTCGGGTCGGTTTTTTATTTATTATTAAAATTTCGGTCTTAAAACCTGGCTCGGCCCGATGTTTCTGGTCCGGTCCTCGGTTATCCTTTCTGAAACTCATTGGGTAACCGGCTTGGCCCGGTATGAATAAAAAACCTCAAAAGGTATGAAGGGTCTCGTTGTTTGTTGTCCGCAGTGTTGACCAAGATCTCGTCGAAGATCTTGTAAAGACCCGGGACATAGCTGACCTCGTGACGGACCATATCATAGTTGTCATAAACCCAAAGGGTTTACGAGTGGTGCTCGATGGAGCCGATGTATGTGTCGGGGCGGAAGAGGATGTGCTCGAGCTAGGATTTCTTCTGGTAGGTCTCTTCGATGGTTTTTTTGCCCCCGATGTTAGCATTGTTGCTTGATTGTAAAGGGAGAGTTTTGTCGATCGCCATGGCGAAGAGGAGACACTGAGAGGGTGTCGAGACCAGAGAAAGAGAGTGAAAGCGATGAAATGTGGAGATGGAGGGGTTTATAAAACAAAACGGTATGGATGTTTGAAATTTGAACCTGAAGCAAGGTAAGCAGGTGTTTCCAATGAAGAATCACTGAATCAGGATGGATGGGTTGGCAGAGATCACGATGGCGAGCTCGGTGTTGCTGAGATCGCGAGAAAGAGCTCGGTGAGTGAGAGAGATGAGAGATCTGAGAGAGATGAAAGAGCTCTGTGAGTGAGAGAGATGAGAGAGGTCTCTAGAATTCCTGATCTCAAATTGATCTCTCAAATTTGGGAATTTTTTTTTGTACCGAGATCGACCCGAAACAGGCCCAGAATTCGGTTAACCGGGCCTTGGTTAACTAGCCCAACTCGGTCTGGTCTCGGGCCTCAAAATTGCGGGCTTAAAAATATCGGGTGGGTTTTTAGTTTTTAATTTTCTGGTCGATTACCCGGACCTGCCCATCCCTAGTTTCTTGGTTAAGATAACGAATCTGATATGGGAAGCGCAAAAGCAATTGTTCAATGGCAGTTGGCATACTCATCGGACAACTCAAATACGGTGAAGTATCATGTTGCTCATTATGTTTTTACTAAGAAATTGCCTTGTGCTATTCACACCTTTGCCAATCAAATATCAGTTGTCATCATCCCAACCAGAGTACAACTTGAATGACCCTAAATGGGCAGAAGCCATGGCTGAGGAAATGCATGCTTCGGAAGAAAATCAAACATGGAACCTTATAAATTTTCCAGAAGGAAAGAAATGTTGATTGTAAGTGGGTATTTACGGTGAAACATAAGCGAAGTGGCACTATTGATAGGTATAAAACAATGTTAGTGGCTCGTGGTTTTATTCAAACTTATGGTATTGAGTATCAGGAGACTTTTGCACTTGTAGCAAAGTTAAATATTGTTTGGGTTTTATTATCTATTGCTACAATGCTGATTGGCCTTTATAGCAGTATGATATAAAAAATGCTTTATTACATGGAGATTTATCCGAAGAATTTTATACGAGTATGCCACCTGGATACAATGCTTTTGGTAATACTAGTTTGGTATGTAAGTTGAAAAATGCTCTATATGGTCTTAAACAATCACTGAGAGTATGGTTTGGCAAGTTTCGGCTAGTTATGCAGAAATATGGATATGGGCATAGTAACGTTGATCTACACTATTTCTGAAAAAACAAAATGGCAACCTAACAACACTTATTATTTATGTGGATGATATGACTATTATTGGTGATGATGTTGATGAAATGACTAAGTTGAAAGCTTATTTGACATCCGAATTTGATATGAAAGATCTTGGAGATTCGAAGTACTTTTTGGGCATTTAAATTACCCGATCTAAGCAAGGAAATTTTTTTGTCACAACGAAAATATGTTATTAAAGGAGACTGACATGCTTAGTTGCAAGTAGGGGTGGGCACGGTCCGAGTCAGTTCGGGTTTGGGCTAATCCCGGTTCCGGTCCCGGTACAGTGAAACGGGAACAGTATGAGTCGGGAAATCAAATTTTTTTGGGCTGACCCGATTGGTACCAGACTGTTTTGAACCGGGACAATCCGGGTCGGGACCATGCCATCCCGGTTCTAAAAAGGCCCAAGCCCAACAAGTACGTGGGCGTGAAAAAATTGGGCTTTTGACTTCAACAAAACTTTAAACAATAAAAAAGAATACAAACAACAACAATGACAACTTGAAGAAGAAGAAGAGAGGAGGATGAGGAGGTGAAGGAGGGGCCACGATGGGGGCTAAAAGAAATGTCACTAGAAAATTTGCTATTATGCCATTGAATCAAACTATGAAGATTAGAAGATTCAAACAACATTGGAGCTTTATCCACAAATGGACAGTAAAATCACATCTTCTGTTTTCTTCATTCACCCTTAATCTTCCTTTTTGTTCAAAACTGCAAGAAAAAGTCAACGTGCCCTCGCTAGATCTCGAACACCACCCTTAGGACGAGTAGCGGTCAGATCCGAAGGTGAGGGCGAGGGCGAGGGCGAGATGAGGGGCAGACACTTGGGATTATGAATCCTCTGATTATGAATGAAAATTTATTAGGGCGTGAAAAATTGGGCTTTTGACGTGATAAAAGTACGTTGGCTTGGGCTTGCTACAGTAACCGGGATGGACCGAATGGTCCGGGACAAAATTTGTGAAAACCAGTTCCGTCCCGGTTCAAACTGGTTCGGGATCGGGATAAAAACAACATAAACCGATTCATCCTGGTTTGAACCGGTTCGAAACCATATCAGTCCGGGTCAGTAGGGTCGGGATCGAAATTCTTGCCCACCCCTAGTTGCAAGCCTATTGGTACGCCCATTAAACAAAACCATGGCCTTTAGGAACTTCTAAATCAAGTTCTTACTGATAAGGAAATATATCAACGGTTAGTTGGTCGTCTGATTTACCTTTCACACACTCGACCGGACATTGCTTATGCAGTTAGTGTTGGATGTTGTTTTATGCATAATTCGAGTGACATCCATATAAATGTTGTTGTAAGAATTTTGGGGTATTGGAAGTAAACACCAGGAAAGGCTTTCTATTTTCTAAGCATAATCATGCAAAAGTTATGGTATATTGTGATTCAGATTGGGGTGATCTAGGAGACAAATGACGTTCAACTACATGATTTTAACTTTTGTTGGAGGCAACATAGTTACTTGGTTAGTAAAAAACAGAAGATTGTTTTGTTCTCCAGTACAGAAGCTGAATACAAGAATACAGGGCAATGGTTAAAAGGGATACAAGAATTATTATGGTTGAGACGGTTTGTGGCGAAGCTTGGTTTCCATCTGAAGGAACCAAGAAGTTATATTGTGATAATAAGTCAGTGATTAAGATTGCTGAGAATCCTATCCATCATGACCGAACTAAACATATAGAGATCGATCATAATTTCATATACGAGAAGTTTTAAGAGAAGATTGTCAAGCTGGGCATGAGTGATATCTATTTTCCATCTTGAGGGGGAGTGTTGGTGTGGTCATATAGGTTATTGTATCCTATTAGCTCACTGTTTCCTATATTGTTTTTTGTTAGCTTATTGTTTCCTATTAGATTAATCATTCTACAAATATTGTTCCCTATAATGTCACTGGTTCCTATTAGGTTAATCCTTGTACACCAAGACACCAATATTTTAGGATCTAGATTGATTTGCAGAGTTTTATAAAAAAATATTCAATATACAAATTTATCTCTTCGTTTGACAAAAATTTCACACATTCATTGCACAATTTAGCATCCATTTTGTAATTTACTTCAAACCCAGCACTCAACACTGCCTCCACTGTTGATAAAACAGTTCCTTCAAGAATAAGAACTGTGATTTTAACATTACATCGCAAAAGCACCAGATAAAAACCCACTGGATCAATCTCACTCAAAACTGTAGTGTCACTAGAGGTACCGTTAATGGAACAGATGAAATGCCTAGGTACCTTAGTAAGAAAAGGGCATCAGTAAAATAAATTGAAGTAAAGGGTCAAGGTGTTTGGGTAACTGAAGAGAGTTTTATTGAGAATCATCATTTTCTGGGCAGTCAAGCTAGAAATCTGGGTGTCCACAGTAATCAGGTCGGGTACAGCTTCAGAAAGAGTAACTGATGTTCTTGATGAATCCACAATCAAAGTCTTGTAAGCAATTGGAGTACCTAAAATCATTTTCAGCTTGGGAGATAGATGAGGATAGATAGAAAATGACCATGAAAAGGAAGATCAAGGAGATGAAAGGATGCATGTTGGGTGTATAACGAAAATAAGTCCATCTAAGGGAGATGAATGAATCAAGTGATTCTGATTTTAGCAAGCGTTGTTGAAAAATCAAGGGCGTCTTTGTTGATTTTTTGGTGTAGATATTTTCTTTGGTATGACTTTGACTTGAGACTTACAAGTCCTAATCTACACAACAACTGCTCAATTAGACTGATTCAGTGTCTCATGACATGATATATATATATATATATATATCTATCCCTTAACCCCTCCCACCTAGATGCCGCCGGTTGGGTTCGATTTTGTGATTTACTGCTCAATCACTAAGTCACTACACCTTTGACAGTCTTATGACATGATATATATATTTTTTTCTTATAGTCGAAGTATTCTGAGCAGCTGGAGTGGTACCTATAATCATCTTCAGCTTGGGAGATGGACAAGGGAAGAATGAAGGTGAACAAGAAAAATGAGATTAAGGAGACGAAAGGAACCATTTTGGAAGTCTCTCTAAGGACGATGAATGAAATGAAGTGACATTGATTTTAGCAAGCTTTGTGGGAAAATATAAATTGAAGAACCAAGTATACATATCTTTCTAATCTATCCATCACAGTTGACTTGAGATTGATCGAGTCTTTCTTTTCAGGTTGTGATTAAGAGAGTATTTATAATTATTTGTAGAATAGTTCATCACTATCTGTCAAAGGTGTGATGGTTCAATAGTTGAGCAGTGATGAACGGTACTACTAGTTCACGGGTTCAAACTCAGTCTGCGGCATTTGGGTTTGCAGGGGTTATATTTCAAAAAATCCAGATTGGCCTCAAGACTTTTCACATTGCACCTCACATATATCTGCTTCAATTGAAACCCAACCCAACAGTTCCGGGTGCCGACCCACCGGGTTTGGCCTTGTCAAAGTTGCGGCTTCTCTAATGGTATCGTTAATATGGGTGTAAGTGAAGGGCAAGTGAAGAATAAAGTCAAATATTGTGTAACAACACCTGGGGGATCACTAAAGAGATTATTATTGACAATTGACATCAATAGTAGTATGGTTAGAAATGGGAATGAGGCATCGAGAGCTATTGGAGTAACTAAAATCATCCAATTGGACATGGTAAGGGAAGACCGAAGACAATGAAAATATGGAAGGACATTGAGGGGATTGAAAGAATGCATTTTCATTTTGGGTGCATGTAGTGGTCTGTCTAGTGGAGATGAATGAAGTGATTCTAAACTTATGTGTTCGTCTTTTTAAGTACTGGTTCTTAGGGGAATCTAATTGCTTTTAATACTAGGGAGCCTGTAGTTTTATTAGTAATTTATATAATATAAGAATCAGAATTTCTAGGCAGCCTAGGTATTGCTGCTTGGGGCGAATTTTACATTTTTGCCCCCCATCCTCATTAAAACCTTTTCAAAAAAGTGTTTAAAGAGGGGGGCAAAAATGTAAAATTTGTCCCCGGCTGCCTAGAATTACTGAAAGTTGGTCAATTAGTCTACTTTCAGGTTTTAATTCATATTTATAATCTAAGTTTTCTAGAGCATTACCATGGAAATTTCCCTCGACCCCTAGAATTTTCGAAGTTTATATAAAATTTTACACCCATCCCTCGCTCCCTTTCCTTCTACCCCTATAATTTTCGAAGTTTTCTATGTTTAATTTCAAGTGGCACACACACAGTGAACTGAACGCTAAGTTTTTATATAATCATTTAATCAAATATAATGTTTCGATGATATAATATTTAAGCCTTAGCAAGTGAACATGAAGTATTAATTACATTTTCACATTCAAAATAGTGATGAAGGCAAAAACACAAGGTTCATATCCATTTTACTTCTACTATACTTGTCCAGAATTAGATTTTTGGCATTCTGTAGTGAAGAAACTTGAGCGCAAATAGTGCATACCTCTAGAGCACGTCCGCTTATTAGGACCGTGTCGACAAAGGCACTGAAGGCCACCCATAGTCCGATCAAATCCACATTGCCCATCAGATTTCTCACACTCCTTGCATTCTTCAGGATCCACATCGTACTGCACTTGAAACCCCTGCTTCAACACATCCTCCACAGTTGGATTTGGGGAAGCAGCCGTGGTAAGAACTGGAATTGTGATTGCTGTCCAGCATCCTAGCAGCTTTGGATATAAACTTGCTGGGTCGGACCAACTCGAAAAACCCACCATAGGGCTACCACTAATATTACAAATGAAATCCTTGCCGCCAACTTCTCTTCCAACTAAAGAGCAACCAAAGGCTACTGTTAAGTTCTGGGTCACAGGAGTTGGGTAAGTGAAAAGACGGGTATCAATGGTAGTGTTAAACATGGGTCCTACTGGGCAATCACCATTCCATGAATCTGTTCTTGCAATATGGAGTGTTTGGTTGGTTTCATTGATTGCCAAAACCCGGTATTTTCTATCAGTGATTGTTATCACCGGGTCATCATTTTCTAGACATTCAAGCTTGAAATTCGGATGTCCACAATAATCGGGTCGACTTCTGCCCCAGAAAGGATAACTAATGTTTTTAAAAGTTCCACAATCAAAGTGTTGTGAACAAGTGGAGAACCTAAAATCAACTTCAACTTCAGATTGGGACGTGGACAATGGTAGATTGAAGATGAACAATAAGAAGATGAAGAAGAAGGAGATTGAGCAGAGGAAGGGATGCATTTTGGGAGGGAGGACAATGTGAAA
Organism: Berberis thunbergii; assembly: GCA_003290165.1. Taxonomy (NCBI): domain Eukaryota; kingdom Viridiplantae; phylum Streptophyta; class Magnoliopsida; order Ranunculales; family Berberidaceae; genus Berberis; species Berberis thunbergii. The sequence continues at coordinate 37,751 of QNQO01002088.1, read as the reverse complement.
GACGTTTGGAAGAGACATTGAATGAAGTGATATGATGTTGAATTTTATTAGCTTTGAGAAGAATTAATGAAGGTGGGTGGCTCTGTTGATTTTTCTTAGAATTTGAAGGAGTTTCAAATTATGATAGAATTGACTTTATACACACTTATAGAGGTTCGATGTTGATTGGTCCAATTAGGAATAGTGTTAATTTGTCATTTGTGTTCAATTAATTTCTTTCATGATGTCAGGAGGAGAAGAAATGGCTGTCATGTTCAATTGTATAGGGTTTGAAAAAAAGTTATTGATTTGTTTGGTTTTTGATTTGTAAAATAGTTCTTTTTTTTAAACAGGAAAAAAGTTAATTATTGAGTAATTTCATTAAGTAAAATATTGATATAATTATTTTGTTCAATGATCTTTGAAATTTCTTTTGTATCAGAAATAGAATTGGATTTTTCAAATGAGAGGTTATAAGAGTATGTCCTTATATTTGTATATGGATTTTTTCTAAAGGAGGCAAAATTGATTCAACAACAGAATTTTTTTTCAAGTGCCAAGGTTTAGAAGCATTCTTTACAACATTCTAAAAATGGTATAGGATCTTTGATATCTTCACAGAATTGATAAAACAATTTACCTAAACTGATCCTTTGATTAGGAGTAGTTTGAGAATAAAATGTTTCTCTTTTATCAGAATTGTAATCCATAGAAAATTCATTTTTTACTTTTTGTTTATTTAAAACAAATTCAGTGTTTAATGTATTTAATTGTGCATGATCTGCCATCTCAGATTGAGTTGGAGATCTATCAGAAGGTTGTTCTGATGGTTGATTGTAGATGGGTTGCAGGATCTGAGGATGATAAGGATGATTCCTTAAATTTGCCAAATCAATATGAGGAAGATCCTAAGGATGTTGTGCACCAATCCACGAAAAACTCACCCCACTAAAAACCCAGTCCTGTCACGGGCTCCAAAATGGTGCACACCAGCAGACCTAACACTATTAAAGGAAATAGCAGGCTGTCGCATAAGTGACCTAGTTCTCTTAAGGAGCTGAGGTACAATACTGCCAGCCAAGCACACTCCACGGACAACAAGCCGCTAATATAGTCCGAGGAACCACGACACCACGACGCAGACCGAGTTCGGTTTTTTGACTACTCGCTGCATCAGGATAATATAGTCCGAGGGACCAAGATGTCGCACAAAGGCCGTGTCTAATCCTGTTCAAGATACCGACAACTCACCCAATAAGTGACCTAGTCCGCTTAACAAGAACTTAGCCAATTTGGGCAAAAATGGTTCCTCAACAACCCAACTCTTGTTCAGGATTGGAATCTATTATAAAGTCTAGCCCAGATGGGCGGAGACGACTTCTTCCCAGCTCAAGTACTCTCAAGGATTGAGCGAGATGAGTAAAGGAATCTAGCCCGTTCGGGCATAGATGGTTCCTAATTAACCCAATTCCTAATCAGGATTGGGGTCTATTACGAAATCTAGCTCAGACAGGTGAGTTGACTTATTTCCAGCTCAATTCCTCTCAAGGATTGAGCTAGATGAGTAAAGGAATCTAGCATGTTCGGGCAGAGAAGGTTCCTCAACAACCCAACTCATGTTCAGGATTTGGGCCTATTATGAAGTCTAGTCCTGACGGGTGGAGACGACTTCTTTCTAGCTCAAGTCCTCTCAAGGACTGAGCTAGATGAGCACAAAAATCAAGTCCGTTTGGGAAAAGATGGTTTATCAACATCCCAACTCCTATTCGGGATTGGGGTCTATTACGCAGTCTAGGCCCAAACACCTCAAGTGTTCTCAAGGATTGAGCCAAATGAGTACAGGAATCTAACCCATTCAGGTAAAAGTGATCCCTCAACAACCTAACTCCTGCTAGAGAGCAGGGTTTGCCATGGATGTCCAATGTGGAAAAAGCAAAGGCGACTCCTCTTCAACTCAAAGTTCTCCTTAGGACTGTAGGTATATGGTACCGAATTCAAGTCATTCAAGAAATGGTTTCTCAAACAACCAAACTATTGTACGGAGTCAGAGAACATTAAGGAAGTTCAGTCTTCAACGTGAAGACAATTTCTGCACAAGCTCAATTACTAAGGGAGAGTAATTATGCCAATAAAGTAACATGACCTAGACAAACAAAAGTGACTACCCTACAACTTAACTATCACAAAAGATTAAGTTATTACTGTTGTCATAATATGAGCCCAGACAAGCCAAGAAAGGGCTCCAGTCAAGACTAAAGCCCTACTTCAGGTAGGGTGAATACACTCGCCTACTTAGCCTAATTTCTAAGCAAGAATTGGAAATGGCAAGTACGACAACTACAACACTCGTCTACTCAGCCTAATCTAAGCAAGAACTGGAAATGGCAAGTACGACAGCTACAACACAGACAAAAAGGGAAAGAATTTTTTTTCTCATTAATAAAGTCCTCAGTACAAGAAACCGCTCATTCAGCGGGAGCAAAGTCAGGAATATCTCATTGAGAAACATAGTCAGAAGCAGCTTAGTGGGCAACAGGCTCTAGGACGTCGAGATGGGTAGCCGTCTCCGTGGCACCTGAATTGGCTTCAAGGCCACCTTATGGATCAGAGAAAGAGTCGTCCGCCTCCTCAAATTGAGCTTAAGCAGGAGGCCTGTAAGCGAAAAGATTCCAATAGCCATGCGCTTCCCATATCATATTCGCTATCTTAACCAGAAAACTACCATCCCAGAGCATTAACATGATTCCAGTGTCACTTACTTTAACATCATAGAACTTGCCACCAACTTCAAACGATCTCACCCCTGATCAACTCAGATCGCTTGGCTGCTCGATTAGGCCATCGAACTTGGTAGAAATTTCAATTATGGAATTATATGTCACGCATGAAATTAATACGAAATTTAAGGGATAATTCTAATGTGGCTATCATCTTCTGAAGTAAACAAGGTCAAATGAAAGAAAATGATGGTGTTGGCGACTTGGCGTGTTAGTTTTGACAAGTTTTAGTTCACGAAGAACACATACACCTACAGAGAAACTTCCGAGCGACTTATACAATGGAAAATAATTGCACGGGAAACTTTGTTTTTCATGTGAACATGAACATTCTCTTCAAATTAGATTAGAATGAGTACCCGCCAGTAGAAATTGATGAACTAGTCCAAATAATAATAAATACTCTCTTAGTCACAACCTGAAAGGAAAGACTTGATAAGTCTCAAGTCAACTGTGATGGATAGATTGGAAAAATACATATAATTGGTTCTTCAATTTATATTTTCCCACAAAGCTTGCTAAAGTCAGTGTCACTTCATTTCATTCATCTTCCTTAGAGAGACTTCCAAAATGGTCCCCCAACTGATATAAACGTCACCTACTTCAACAATTGTCCTCGCTCCATCCCGGGTACATTACCATGTCCTGTAGGCCCTTATGTAAAGAATTGTATTGAAAATATTGTTCTCCCTTCATTGAAATAGAATACAAGTTTATATAGAACTAACTTTGACATAACCTATAGAAATAGAAAATCTAATAAACTTAGGAAACCAAAATACAATAGGAAATCTAACCAAACTTAGGAAACAAATCACTAGCCATCAGAAAGTTTCCTAACCCCATAAACTTAACCCAAATCTTGCAACACAATATGCTAAAATATATTTTCCTAACAATAGGATGTATTTCCTAATACTGAAAGATATTTTCCTAACAATAGGATGTATTGACTTCTATTATCTAACACCCCCCGCAAGCTGGACATGTAGATGCAGACGAAATGTGCAGCTTGGAGGAAACTTTGAAGTCCTATTTGGTGATGAAATCATTATCGTCGAGTCTGGACGAGTCCTGGTATTGCTCAATTCGAGTGGTATTGCTCAAGTCGAGACAACATAGATTTTGATATTGCTCAATTCGAGTGGTATTGCTCAATTCGAGACAACATAGATTTTGTATTGCTCAATTCGAGGATTCAATCAACAATAGATTTGGTTGCTATTGACTCAATTTGGTATTGTATTGAGTGGTATAGCTCAATTCGAGACAACATAATTTTGGTATTGCTCAATTTGAGTGGTATAGCTCAATTCGAGACAAGACATATTTTGGTATTGTTGGCCCTCCTTCCTTGATTGAATTGCAGGTTGGCGGCGTGTTGCTGATATGCATGAAGTTGTTGTAGAGTGCAATTTCCCTTCAATTTAGTTGAACTTTGTTGTCGAGGATGTTTCTCCTGCTGTCATCCCTCCCCCGCCTCTTGCATAGTCGTCAGAGGCGGGGGAAGAGCTTGAATCTCCAGAGTCTTAGGTCACCAAAGAAAGTAGCTCTGATACCATGTAAAGAATTGTATTGAAAATATTGTTCTCCCTTCATTGAAATAGAATACAAGCTTATATAGAACTAACTTTGACATAACCTAATAGAAATAGAAAACCTAACAAACTTAGGAAACCAAAATACAATAGGAAATCTAACCAAACTTAGGAAACAAATCACTAGCCATCAGAAAGTTTCCTAACCCCATAAAACTTCTAACCCCATAAAACTTGCAACACAATATGCTAAAATATATTTTCCTAACAATAGGATGTATTTCCTAATACTGAAAGATATTTTCCTAACAATAGGATGTATTGACTTCTATTCTTTAACACCTTATCAAAGTGGATACGAGATTGCACTTACGATCTCTCATGATGATGTTGCAACATATGAACCATGTGACAGTAGTGTGGTGATTCCGGTTCTTCAAGAGTTTGTTAATAGATATGGTATTCAAGAGAGGAGTGACAGGACTGGAGAAGCAGTTGAGGTGGTATTGAGGAATGGTTTTGGCAATCAGTCTAAGGATGTGTTTGGAACAAAGATAAAGTGAATGAAAAAAATAGTTAATGCTAATGGCTACAAGATCCTTGTTTACCAAAAATCTCTTATCATGTGTACAGATAATCTTTTTGTGATTTAGTTATACGCAACTGTTTATAGAACAGTGTTTACCTTTACAACTTTTAAACACAAGTATTTGTTATTCAACTAAAAGTGATAGAAATCAGTAGGAAGATATGCATGTGCTTCCACTAACTGTGAACGATTTGATGATTGTGCTGCAGGGACGAGCCAAAGAAGGTTATAATAGGTATATATTGATCCAATTCATTCTATGCCACAGAAAATTAAATTATCACGAAAAGAGCACTATTATCATAACTGCAACAGATGCTTTATCTTATTTGACTTTTTATTGTGTACAGGTGCCATAGTGGCTGGAACACTCCTCACAGTGGCAACAATAGCTATTGTATTTTGTTGCTCAAGAAGAAAACCAAACACTTTAATTGTCATGTGGGAGAGAAAGGCAGAGAAGTGCAAAAAGGTTGAAGCTTTCGATCTTAAAACATTGTGAGCTATTGGAGTTGAAACGATGCAAGTATAAAGATGTTAAGAAAATGACGAACTCATTCAAACACAAAATAGGCCAAGGAGGTCATTCAAGGGACAACTACATGACAGAAAGCAGTGGCCGTGAAGGTCATGAGTGAATCCAAAGGTAATGGTAATGAATTCATCAACGGAGTTGCAATTATTAGCAGGACTTCCCATGTTAACATAGTTACTTTGCTAGGCTTTTGTATTGAGGGCACGAAAAGAGCCCTTATATAAAGTAAAGGAACATTCAACAAAAATATGCAATTTTAATAGAGTTCTGTTCAGATTATTCTTTATCACCAACAGAGTTATTGACTTCAGCGTCGGAGTGCCTTCGGCCACAAAACGGGTGGTCTTTGGCAATCTAACATTTGTTTTGCAGGTTAGATTTATAGGAGACTAGATTTGGACGCATCAGTTTGGTGTCGTCCGTGGGGAACGACAATTTTCTTTAAAAAAATAGAGTTTGTAGTTGGAAACCTCCTTAGTTCTAATTCGTGATAAAAGGTTAGAACAAATTGAGCATTTTACAGACCCCCAACCTAGCAACAATGAAAGCAATCCTTCCACTTGTGAAGCTTGGATTGCTAATAATGCATACTTCAGTCGACCATGTCCAAGCACCTCCACAAAAAAACTCTGCCAACTGTATCCGAGAAAATAATGAAGTTCCTCCAGAACTTCAGCAAGTGAATCTCAAAGGCAACAAACCACCATAAGATGCCTCGTAGAACGATGGGATCTCTACACAGGTTTCATTTAGGATCGGGGTCACAGATGTGTTATATGAATTGGCCAGACCGTCGTTCTCTAACGTACTCATGGTAACTCCTATACTGAAAAAGTTCATCCCACCAAAGCTCGAGGCGTACGATGGCACCACTGATCTGACAGACCATCTGTGACACTTCCACCACATGATGGCATTGAAAGAGAACACGGAGTCCATCCTATGTCGAACATTTCCAACCAGCCTCAACTCCACGGCGATTAGTTGGTTCAACAACCTACCACCGAGGTCGATAGACTCCTTCCAAGTGCTAGCCACTGCCTTCATCACAAGGTTCATTGGCAGCAAGCGGATGAGAAATGATGCACACTACTTGCTTCACATCAGACAGAAGCTCGAAGAAACTATAAGGGAGTACGTCACTCATTTTACTAATGAGTTGACTATGATTGACGGTAGCAGCAATGACACGGCCATTTCCACCTACACCTCCGGACTAAAAAGAGGATCATTTTACAATTCTCGAAATCTAGACCCTTTGAAGAATATGGAAACCTTGTTGATGACTGCCCAAAAACACATCACCCTTGAGGAGATGTTAGCAGCAAAAAAAATGAACGAATTCAAAAGGGAGGTCCAATTGAAGAAGAGAGAAAGGAGAGATGATAGACCTCGAGAGGAAAACATCCAGTCGAAGAGGCATTCGACCAATGGGATATCCGAATTCTACTAGCAGGAGCCCGAAAAGATGCAATCTACAAGGCCCAGACATGAACGAGTGACAAACATAGTGAAGAAGACTTATAAACCATACACCGCCTTAAAACGAGTTGAGCAAGCATACTGAAATCCATGGCGAAATGGGACGATGTCAACTGGCCGCTCAAAATGAAAGGAAACCCAGATGAGCGAGACAAAAGTAAGTACTGCTCTTTCCACAAGGATCACGGGCACGACACTGAAGACTGCTATAACCTGAAGGACAAAATTGAGTACTGGATTCAAAAAGGGCGACTCGAGGAATTCGTCGAGCCGCCAAACAAGCAGTCTAAAGGGAAATAGAAGGTAGACGCTACTACAGGATCAAAAGAACAACCTAGAGAACTAATATATACCCTACACTGCATATCTAGAGGAAATTAACAATTTTACCGATCCAAGAAGCGATCAATGGCAGCACCCACTCGGCTAATCTAAATCGAAACAGGAGCACCAATATCATTGAACGAGACCAAAAGAACCACTACAACAACTCACAACGGGAAACACAGACATTTACACTTCAGGCAAAAATCAACCAACTGATTGAGTTTGAGGGTCTCACTGACGAACACGAGCTTGATCCACATTATCCTTGACAAGGCAACCAACGCTTCCCTCATTATTGACAAAGGAACTTACGTAAATGAATTCGATTCGTCGAATAAATTTGATACAGTTGCAAGGTCTGAAATCTATAAGTTCATGGAAGCCTTGGCAGTTGGCGCTGATGTGAGCATAATTGGACAATTTGGTACTGGATTCCTTTAGCTCACCTGATTGCCAAAAGAATCACCAATCGAAATACCTTGAAGAACGCACACCCATGGACTTCTTGAAGAGCACACACCCAAGGATTTGACAAAGAAACATTTTGAGTTTATTAGCTACCTCATGATGACCGTATACGTGACGGAAAAACTATCAATGCTACAGGAGAATCGTATAAAAATGTTGCAACAAATGAGTTTAAAATAGACACAGTCAATTCAAGATGAAACAACACCAAAGCATATTCTAGGGCGATACGAAACCAAAGACAATCTAAAATTTGATAAGAGTATTCCACAAACAACAAGGGTGTGCAGGAATCAACCCCATGTCATCATAAGGGACTACGTCAATCAAGCAGCAGTCAAGCAGAAATATACATTGCACAGACTATTCATAAATGAATCCTAGTTGTAACGTAATACCCACAAAACAAGCAGACAAGCTAAGATGACCAACATTACGAACCAAGAAGTTCTAGACAAAGAAAGAACAACTACTTCGATTATAGAATGTTAAGCATCTAAAATAGGATTATCATTAAAACTCCAAGTTCAAACCCTCCATATTACGTTCAAACAATCAAGTTAAGTCAAGGCATTAAAGCCAAACGATTCAAAGCAACTAGCACGATCAACATGTTGAGATACAAATAAAAGGTTAGGACGTATAATTCAGACATAAACAAAAAACTTCTGGTCTGATCAACCACGAAGTAAATCTACAAAAGTTGGGACGTATAAATCAACTTACTAGTAAAAAAACTTTCTGGCCGACTAACATGTCGGACCACGAAGTAAAACTCTTGACATATAAGTCAAGATGTACTAATAAAAACCTTCTGGTCGACCAACATGTCGAACCACGAAGTAATAGTCAGACGTATAAGTCAAAACCTATACGTAAAACGCCTTTTAGCCGACCAATATGTCGGACCATGGAGTAAAAGTCTGAACGTATACATAAAAAACCGTTTGGCCGACCAATATGTCGGACCACGGAGTAAAAGTCTAGATGTATAAGTCAAGACGTATTCGTAAAAACTTTCTGGTCGATCAACACGTCGAACCACGAAGTAGGAGTTTGGACATATAAGTCGAGACATATTCATAAAAACCCTCTGGACGACCAATATGTCAGACCATGAAGTAAATCTACAAAAGTTGGGACGTATAAGTGAACTTACTCGTAAAATCTTATGGTCGACCAATATGTCGAACCATGAAGTAAATCTACCCAAGTTGGGACGTATAAGTCAACTTACGCGAAAAATCTTTTGATCAACTAATCGTCGGACCAAATGTACTAAGGTATGAATAAAGAGATCAATGCACATTTATTATGTACGATCAGATATTGTGATTGATCCAAGACAATAAAAAATTTGCAACCACGAAAGAATAACATGCAACTCAACGAACGATAAATACAATAAAGTCAAAGCACAAGGATGTCAACAAAGAGAAACTTGTCATTCATAACGCTATTCAGTTACATCTGAAGAAGAAGATAGAATAGTTGGAAAAGAGACATTAGAAATGATCAAAGCATCTCTAGGAAGAGGATCTGCAACAACATTAGCAGCAAGAGAGACGAAGGTCTCTCTTCGACAGCAGGGATCGACGATGGAACGGGATCGGAAGGAGGAGGAGACAATGGTTTTTCATCAACCGGATCACTTGTTGGATCCAAAACACATTCCTCGCCATCATCGTCCTCAAAAACCTAGTCAACCAAACCACAATATTTAGACAAATTAATGTCATCCCCCTCCATGTAGTCAACAAGGTCTATTCGTCCATCGACAACTCTCCTCCAATCCGCTACTTCCGCAATCTTAGTTGCAGCGAACTCGTTCTTGGTCGAAATAAGTTGTCCTATGATGGTGGTCAACATTGTGAAAACATCTGACTTAACATCATCAAACACAGTGGTTAATTGCTCCACCCGTTCCTCAGCAACCTTATGGCTGAGTGATTGCTCAATAACAGAACGCATGGCCTCATCATGATCAACCTTCTTGACAGACAACTCCCTTTCCACCTCGTCCAGCCGATTATGGACTTCGTTCAACTCAGTCTTAGAAGACTCAAGCTCAACAGCGAATTTGTCTCGCGCGGTCTCCACCTCTCTCAGAGAAGCATGAGTAGCCCCAACTGCCTTCTCTTCCTCTACACAACAAGCTTTGAACATGTCCAACTGACAAAGAACATGAGAGACCACCAGTAAGTGTGTTTCCATCTTCCTCTTCAGAGCAGACACCTAACCACGGGCTGCCTGAGAAACTGACCCCATCACCCCAGCATAAGTAAGGTGATTCATCCCTTCTATTATCTACTTGAGGTCGTGGTTGAGATGAATGACAGGCTACCGAACAGGCATTGGAGCCCTCTCCACCCAACAGTCGGAAGAACGGTAGGAGTAGTGTGATAATAGAAAAATCACTCTTGCCTTTTCACTGTGAAGCGGTCGTGGCATGGGTGGGATGAGTAGTAGTGGTAGCAGCAACAAGAGAAGTCAAACGGGCAGGAGAAGAAACAGGGAACTCCACTGTGTCAACAACACAAATGGGAGAAGGAGGAGGAAGTGCCTTAGAGTTCTAGCCATGATCGGCGACCTCCTATTCGCACAACGAATTAAATTCAAAGTCGGCTAGGGTCTTTGTCGTATTCGGATCCTTAGACTGCCATTTTATTGTCAAATAATTCGAGGATCATCATCAGACCACTTGATGATGTCGGGCACACCATGATTAGAAAGAAGCATCTTCTCACTCTTGTCCAATGGATGAGCCACTTCCTTCTTGCTCCTCTCCAGCGCTTGATTCATCTCCTCGACCTCCTCAAGAGAGAGAGGTGATCCTCTTTCCTACCCTCCTTATCAGAAGAACTCGAACGATGAGCAGTTTGAGTAGTACCATGGGTGGAACCAGAAAGTCGTTTCCTCTTGGGAACATGGCTAGTGGTGATCGCCAATTGCTTCGACGGACTAGGAATCCTCAAAAGCTTCCTCTTCTTAGTGGTCGAGTCGGCAACACCAAATGCTAACAGGAGCATTGAGATCCGTAACAACCCTATCGAAGCTCACTTTCCCATCAATGCTAGCATCACTAACACCAACAGGATCAGCACGAGCAACAATCTCAGCAGCTCAAGATTCAGTAAGCAAAGCTTGTTCCGCCTTGTTAAAAGTGTATAAGCCACTATGCTCCATAACCTCCTCAACAAGAAATGACTCCACAACAACCACATGAAGCTTCGAAAAACAGTCACTTATCGCATGTTCCACCACAAACAGTTGCAGATCCTTCCATTTGTTAGAGACTCGAAACGATCGCATAATCTGACAACCCCGCAAGTTAAAGTGACTGGATTTGACAAAAGCATAAAACAAAAACCTCGACTAGTCCTAGCAATCGTCGTTGACTTTCCCAAAACAAGCGGGGAATGAAGAAAACAAATATTCTTGGTCAGTACAAGTCCAACTACCGAATGCAAAACCCTAATAGTCAAGAGAATGCCAGTAAGAATGACTCTCGCACAAGTAGAAACCATCACCCTCCATTCGGTGGGGCCCGTTTGGGCAAGAGGAATGCCCTTAAAATCTAAATTGTCCCAAAAAATCTCCGGGACTTGAAAGAGAAACCCTGACTGGAACATACACGGATAAAGTGCAATATAACTAGACCTTGGACAACAAGGACTATCATTCTGCCTAGGCAGAACAATCTCAAGATCGAATGGCAAAGAGTATTTGAAACGAACACTCTCCAATGTTGCCTTGAAGCCTTGTTGGGCGAGAAAAATACCTCACAGACGCTAAACGCCTCACCATCTAGTATACTAGGGCTGGGCAAGTACGGGTAATCGGCCCAAAAGTTAAAAACCGAAAACCGGCCCGAACAATTCGGGCCCGTGTTTATGAGACCTGAAACCGGACCGAGTTGACCGGGTAACCGATTTACGGGCCGGTTTCGGTCCTAAGAGCAAAAAAAAGTTTCTAACAGTAATAAATAAATAAATAAAAACTTCCATTACTAAGAAAGATCAACTAAGAAAGATCTGAACACATTACATATTATCCAACAAATCCAAAATGCTATATGTTTTCCATTTAATTAAATGTGTTTCACATGGTCCACATGAAGTCGCATAGACACAATACAAAATACAAATTTTACATGTTTGATATACTGGTGCAGGAATCTTCTTTCCTTGAAGGAGAAGTCAAGAAAGGTTTGGGTGGAATTTGCAAGGCGTCAATGCTCCCTCTTAACATATCCAACACTTTACTCATTGGCGGGCGGTCAAGAGGAACCATTTGTATGCACCACAAACCTACCAAAACCATCTTTTGCGCAATTTCTTGGTCCTCCACAGTTGTGATTCCATGTAGTCCTAGATCCTCATTCAAATCTAGACGCTTATATATCCAATGAGGAAAGTATATTTCACTGATATTAGTCACCCTTACGTCGATGTTCTTTCTCCCTCCAACCATTTCAAGAATCATCATTCCATAGCTATATACATCTGCCATGTGAGAAACTCCTCCGAAATTTCTAGAGAACAATTCAGGTGCGGTATAGCCTGGAGTCCCTCTAGCACCTGTCATCGATACTAGACTCTCCTTCACATTGTATAACTTAGAGAGACCAAAATCAGCTATCTTTGGAGCAAAGTCCTCATCTAAGAGGATGTTATGTGGTTTTATGTCGAAATGAAGAATTTGTTTGTTACAACCACGGTGCAAGTATTCTAATCCACGAGCAATCCCAATTGCTATTTTGTATAATTTCTCCCACCCAAACTGGAAATGTGGCTCCAATGTGATTTTGTTGTAAATGAATTTTTCGAGAGATCCATTGGGCATGAACTCATATATAAGGGCTCTTTTCGTGCCCTCAATACAGAAGCCTATCAAAGTAACTATGTTAACATGGGAGGTCCTGGCAATAGCTGCAACTTCATTGATGAATTCATTACCATTACCTTTGGATTCACTCAAGACCTTCACGGCCACTGCTTTTCCGTCACGTAGTTGTCCCTTGAAGACGCTTCCGTACCCTCCTTGGCCTATTTTGTGTTTGAATGAGTTCGTCATTTTCTTAACATCTTTATACTTGCATCGTTTCAACTCCAATAGCTCACAATCTTTTAAGAAAGCTTCAACCTTTTTGCATTTCTCTGTCTTTCTCTTCCACATGACAATTGAAGTGTTTGATTTTCTTCTTAAGCAACAAAATGCAATAGCTATTGTTGCCACTGTGAGGAGTGTTAAAGCCACAATGACAGCTGTAACACAATAGAAGAGATAAAAGTCAAATAAGATAAAGCATCTGTTGCAGTTATGATAATACTGCTCTTTTCGTGATAATTTAATTTTGAGTGAGGTAGGAAATCAGGTTTTTTAGTTATGTTTTGTAATTGGGATGATGTGACATTGTTAGAAGAGTTTTTTACAATATTAAGATACATATAAATCTTTAGAGATTTCTTTTATCATGATTTCGAGATCACGCCACGTCATCCTGATTACAAAATATGGTTGCAAAAACATAGATTCCTAGCATTTTTGTTTAATTTTTTGTGGAATAGAATGAATTGAATCAATACATACCTATTATTATAACCTTCTCGTTCCCTGGCTCGTTCCCTGCAGCACAATCATCAAATCGTTCACAGTTAATGGAAGCAGATGCATATCTTCCTACTGATTTTTATCACTTTTAGTTGAATATCAAATACTTGTGTTTTTTTTTTTTTTTTTTTGAAAAGCAAGCAGGGTTTTTATCGGATTCCAGAATTCATAAAGATGCCACAAGCTAGGTTTGAACTCATGACCTAGTGATACCATCCGCCAAGCTCTAACCATTGAGCTGTCATACTATTAGCACAAATACTTGTGTTTAGAAGTAAACGTAAACACTGTTCTATAAACAGTTGCGTATAACTAAATCACAAAAAGATTATTTGTACACATGATAAGAGATTTTTGGTAAACAAGGATCCTGTAGCCATTAGCATTCTCTGTCCTGATGGTTAACCTTTTTTTTTTTCATTCACTTTATCTTTGTTCCAAACACATCCTTAGACTGATTGCCAAAAGCATTCCTCAATACCACCTCAACTGCTTCTCCAGTCCTGCCACTCCTCTCTTGAATACCATATCCATTAACAAACTCTTGAAGAACTGGGATCACCACACTACTGTCACATGGTTCATATGTTGCAACATCATCACGAGAGTTCGTAAGTGCAATCTGGTAACCACTTCCATAAGGGCCTCCAGGACATGGTAATGTACCCGGGATGGAGTGAGGACAATTGTTGAAGTAGGTGACGTTTATATCAGTTGGGGGACCATTTTGGAAGTCTCCTTAAGGAAGATAAATGAAATGAAATGACACTGATTTTAGCAAGCTTAATTTGTGGGAAAATATAAATTGAAGAACCAAGTGTACATATCTTTCCAAACTATCCATCACAGTTTATTTGAGACTTATCATGTCTTTCCTTCCAGGTTGTGATTAAGAGAGTATTGGACTAGTTCATCACTTTCTACGTCACAATAATAGATTCTACTAGGTACTCATTCTAATCTAATTTGAAGATAATGTTCATGTTCACATGGAAAACAAAGTTTCCCGTGCAATTATTTCATTGTATAAGTTGCTCGGAAGTTTCTATGTAGGTATATGTGTTCTTATTGAACTAAAACTTTTCAAAAATAACACACATGCCAGCACCATCATTTTTCTTTCATTTGACCTTGTTTACTTCAGAAGATGATAGCCACATCAGAATTATCCCTTAAATTTCGTATCGGTTTCACGCCTGAAATAAAATTCCATAATTGAAATTTCTACCATAGTTCAATGACCTTGACAAAATTTTGCATTGTACTAAACACACCACTATGACCATTTAACATTGCCAATTAAACTCAGTTTTGTCCACATTTAGGGAATTTAAAGCAAAACACAATTGGGGTGGGGGGGGGGGGGGGGGGGGGGGGGGGGATAACATTTGTTTTTTGTTCTAAATAAAAAGTGATTCACTTTGATTGAATATTTGTTTTTACTTCTAATCAGAACAAAAATTTCTTAATCGGTTCTAAATCAGGAACAACTTAATAAGCATCAATGAGATGCTTAGTGCTGAGTACTGAAAAAAACAAAAACCCTAAATTAGAAATTTTTTCTTGGCAGGTCAAGTGAAAGTGTGTGGATGGGTCAAATTTGTAATTCAGAAGTTTGCTTATAGAGCCCAGATTGGTTCACTGTAATCCGCTATAAAGACAATTTATTTGCTGATATTTTCAATTGCAAGTAGTGGACAACTCACGTGAAATTATTATTATTATTTTTTTAATTTCTCAGAGAATTGATTTGCAACAGTTGTTATATATGCCAAGATTTTTAGCAGGACGATTTGACCACTCAAGCACTCAAATCAGTTTGCTAAACCATTTATTTTCATTTTCTTACCCAGATTTACTCACACGTTAATTTATGATAATGTGTTCATGTGATTATTATGAAAATATAAATGAATAAGATATCAAATTTTGACAAGTTTTAT
Organism: Berberis thunbergii; assembly: GCA_003290165.1. NCBI lineage: Eukaryota > Viridiplantae > Streptophyta > Magnoliopsida > Ranunculales > Berberidaceae > Berberis > Berberis thunbergii. Next base: position 22,500 of record QNQO01002088.1, on the reverse strand, counting down.
TTTGCATATAGTAAGTCAACACCGGACATGAAAAAAATGTCAGGTATGTTTCATTCACCGCCAAACATATAGAAGATGGACATGAAAATGTATTTATGTTTGAAAAACATTTTCAAATCAACCATTTTCATTTTCTGTGAATCAAACATGGACTAATTAGAAGCAAAAGCAAATTTCGAGTTGCAAATTTCCAAAGATCATAGAGAGAGATTTCTTTATTGTAGTTGTCATAATTCTCTCACGTGTGCTACTATATGCATACATATAGAATGTGAGGAGTACTTTTAGCCGACTTGGTTTGCCGGCCTGATTTGCATGTTTGATCGGCAGATTTACACTTTTTATCCATCTTTTTTTAAACACAATCACAAATACTTTAAAGAAGAGAGATAAAAGAGTAATTCTAACCGATCAGACATGCAAATCAGGCGCAAATACCAAACCGGCCAAAATTTTCGAGCATGTGAGTATTCAGTAATGCGTATTGGACTTTCAAAGTGCAGAAATTCTAAGTGTCAGAGGAAATGGGCGAGGGAAGTGAGATCTGATTAACAAAAAGTGCAGTGGGATCCATATGAAAGAGCAACACATTACATGATCCTGCAACATCGGATAAAATTTTCATGCCAATATACACTGTTTTTAAGAAGAAAAAAAAACACTTCAGGTTTAACAAATCACTGTGAAGTTTTTAATATGCAATTTAGAAATGTTATGAATTTAAATTTAATCACAACCCTCAGCCCTCACAACCAATTGTTATGCTGGGAATTTTATATTACAAATGATGGTGTTTTAGGTGGGAGATAAAAAACGGCTTAGATTTACTCAAATATAAGAATCTAACGAATTGTATAGAACTTAAAGCACCAAGAATAATTGAGTTCGATTCTCATACCCAATATTTTGATATTTATTTATTTTTCTTCAATTGTTAATGATGGTGATTAGACATTTAAGTATAAAAGATAAAAACTTAAAGATGATCATGTTTTGACAAGTTTTAAACTTTTACCTTACCAAAGGCATGGGGGATACCCTTGTTTATATTACAATTCAGAATAGTGTTTGAAGTTGGAGATAAAAGACGACAGATATTTATTAAAATATAAGAATCTGACGGATCACATACAACTTAAAGCACCAAGAGTGCATAAGTTCGATTCTCATATCCAATAATTTTTATGTTTATTTATTTTTCATCAATTGTTGATGATGGTGGTGTTGAAAAGTCAAGGGTAGTCATATTTTAACAACTTTTAACTTTTATTGTGCCAATGGCACGAGGAATTTCCTAGTTATATATACAAAACAAGATGGTGTTTGAGGTGAGAGATAAAAGACGACTAAGCTTTACTCAAATATAAGAATCTAACGGATCACATAAAACTAAAAGCATCAAGAGTGCATGGGTTCGATTCTCATACCCAACATTTTGATATTTATTTATTTTTATTCAATTGTTGATGATGGTGATTAAGCATACAATTATTTATCTTACAAAACAGGACGATGTTTGGGGTGGGAGATAAAAGACGGCTCAGATTTAACCAAATATATGAATCTGGCGGATCTTATATAATTTAAAGCACCAAGAGAGTGCATGGGTTCGATTCCCATGCCCCCAACATTTGATATTTATTTATTTATTTATTTATTTTTGGGAGATAAAAGATGGCTGAGATTTATCCAAACATAGAGATCTAATGGCTGAGACTTAAAGTTAGTCTTTTATGAAGATTTATCCCCAATAAGAGTGCAAATGATCGATTCCCATACCTAACATTGATTATATTTATTTATTTATTTTCTTTAAAAGTTGATTGAGGTGATTAGGCATGTAAGTATATTTATTTATCATACTCAAACATTTAGTATGTGGAGTAATGTTATAGTAAGGTAGATTAGTGATACAACCTTGGGGTGTGATTAGTGCCACAACCTTGGGGTATGATTATTGACACATGTTTAGAATGACAATATATATTTATTAAAGCACCAAATTCGATTTAAAATCAAATTTTTTTTTTGCATAAGTCCAGTCTGTTGACAATCATAATTATCATGGTGATTGAAATTAAAAAAATATTTTTGCTGTGAGAGAATAGGTTAAGTTATTTCAACAACTACTTAGTTTATTCTATTGAGATGTCCATGTTTTGGACTAGCATTGAAATCAAGATAGAGAATAAGTTAAGAGGGGTGTATTGTATCTGGATTTTGTGGGCAATTTAATAAATTCCATGAATTCTGAAAATCCAAGTGTATTCAATTTGGATTTTAAAAAGTCCACAAAAGTCTAGGGGTATTCAATCAGGATTTTAAAAAGTCTTTCTGAAATCCACAAAGTATAAGGGTATTCAATATGGATTTCAGAAAGTCCACAAAAGTTTTAGGGTATTCAAAATATCATTCATATTTATGGATTTGGAAAATCATGGATTCTCATGGACTTTGTAGTGTTAGGTATAAATAACAAAGTTCAATAATTTGCCAGCCTCCATATCAAAGATTTCAACGTGAAAAAAAGTCTCCCTCCCTCTTTTATCACATCTTCTTCTTATTCTTTGTAACTAGTCTCTTCTCATTTTTCTTCTCATCAAGACTAGCCATTTTCATACCCTCTTCAACAAGTTGTGCCTCTGCAGACTCAAGGGTCGCCACCACAACAAAGTTAGGCCAATCCATTTGCATTCTCTCATGCTAAATCTCATCTTTCCCTTATCCCAACTTTGTGTCGTACAAAGATGAGAGAAAATAACTTCCCTCTCTTTCTTTTCTACCTTTCCCTTTCTTTTCGATACAACTCCGTCTCATTTTTTTTATAGCATCAGTTTGGTATGTTTAATCTAACACCTTTACGCCAACTAGGAATGGGAAACGATGGGTACTTTCAGCATAGCAGTTATAGGGTTTTAGATTCCTAATGCGAAAGCCTAGTGACAAACTTCTATTAAGAAAATTGCAGCGTATCTTTTGTGCTTGCTAGGGGGTGAGGGTTATTAATAGGATGTGTTAGGTAATAAGCATGGTGGGGGTTATGTGTGGATATGGTAATTCTCAATGAACATTTATCAAAATTGGCAACTCCATACTTGGGTATTATAACTGGTTGTGGCAGGAGGTATATGATTTTGCATTATTTTCTAGGTTTTCATTCAAACTTTATTCCTACAATTACATAATTTCATAAAGGTGCTTTGAAACTTATGCACTTATTGCTTGTCATGCCACATTGTCCCTTTAGAGCATCTGCGCACGATTGCTTTGATTGCATTACCCTGGATCACTTGGGCACAAAGGGATGCATAAAGCTAATAAACTATAGGTCATTTGGATTTTAAGTCATGTAGTTTGATACTTTTTATATGCATAAGGCTAAATACTGTGTGTTTATTTCATTTTGCAAGTGATGATTTTTAATTTGGTTGTGTTGAATGATTTGATTTTGTTGAATGTTGGATTGCGATTTCATGTCATTACCTGCCTGGTTATCTTTTTGATACATGTCTTGTTCTCCAATGTTTAATATATTTGGTTTGTTAGAGGATATGTCAGCACAAACTTTTTTTTTATCTTGCAAATAATTAGAAATCTGTAAAAGTCGTTCATACAAAGTCCGTGGATTTTCATAAATCTCTAGAAAGTCTGTAGCAAAAGTCTATGGATTTAAGGAATCATCAGAAGTCTGTGGACAATTTAAAGAGTTTGTGGACAATTTAAAGAGTCCGTGGACTTTTCAAATTATTTATCAATTCCATAAGAATCCATATACAATACACCCCCCTAAGTTATTTCATGTTTTTGCATTAGTTTATTCTATTCTATTGAAATGTCCACTTAGTAATTAATCAATAGACCCCATTTGTAAATGCCCCAATTAGACCCTAATTAAAATTTTCATTTTTTAAAAATAATTTCATTTAGTATAGGTGTCTGTTTTAATCTTTTGAATTACTTTTCAGGAATTATATGAATAAAAGAAAAATCTAGCCCTTAAAAGGATAATATTCTTATGCATTGGATGGTAAGATCTATTGGAATGAAATCAACAACGTTTTATTGAAATATTATAGAGCTTTTATTCTAATTTTTTTTATTGACATTTGCATACTCATGCTATGATGCAGTTTTGTTTTTTTCATTAACATTTACAATGAGATTTATTGATAAGAATGATGTGATTTATTGACATGTACAGTGAGACTTCAATGTTAGAATATTCCTAGCATACATTAGAATACAGTGTTGAATATCCTAACATACATTTGTATACAATGTGATACAGTGGGACTTCAATGTTAAGCATGTACACAATGTGATTTACATTTGCATACAAAATGTGCTACTCTGGAGGTATTGTATTTCTTGCTCATTAGTAGACTTTGTCAAAAATTTTGTTGTCTACTCAAACATTTAGCATATGGAACAATGTTGTAGTGGTTCATTTTATATATTTGCATTTTGAAGAATTACAAATGCAATATTATTGTGTATGACAGGGTTTATTGTTGGAAAAAAAAATTAAGAAAACAAAGTAAACTCTGCCGAAATTCTGAAAAAAAAAATTATGTTTTGTTGTCTACTCAAACATTTAGCATGTGGAGTAATGTTATTGTGGTTTATTGTGTTTTTTGCCATTTTGATGAATTACAAATGCAAATTTATGAGATATGACAAATTTTAGTATTGAGAATTTTTTTTTAAAAATAAGATAGATTGTTAATATTTAACAAAAATATTATAGTTAATTTAGTTTAAGCTACCATTACAGAAACATCAAATATTTGTGATTGAGATAATACTGCAATGGATATTAAAAAGATGAATGACAGGACATACATTAAATAAATATGTTTAGTCGTAATGATACATGTGCCGCAACCATTTATTTTTCTTCAACCTTTTTGCACTTCTCTGCCTTTCTCCCCCACACGAAAATTGAAGTGTTTGGTTTTCTTCTTAAGCAACAAAATACAATAGCTATTGTTGCCACTGTGAGGAGTGTTCCAGCCACTATGGCAGCTGTACACAATAGAAGAGATAGAAGTCAAATAAGATAAAGCTCTGTTGCAGTTATGATAATAGTGCTCGTTTGGTGATGATTTAATTTTGAGTGAGGTTAGGAAATCAGGTTTTGCAACCAGGATGATATGGCATTGTTAGAGGAGTTTTGTACAACATCGCGATACACATAAAATCTTTGAGGATTTCATCATGCTTTCGAAATCACGCCACGTCACCCTGATTACAAAACATGGTTGCAAAAACATTTTTGTGTTATTTTCTGTGGGATAGAATGAATTGGATCAATACATACCTATTATTATAACCTTCTTTGGCTTGTTCCCTGCAGCACAATCATCAAATCGTTCACAGTTAGTGGAAGCAGGTGCAAATCTTCCTACTGATTTCTATATCTTTTAGTTGAATAACAAATACTTGTGTTTAGAAGTTGTAAAGGTAAACACTGTTCTATAAACAGTTGCGTACAACTAAATCACAAAAAGATTATCTGTACACATGATAAGAGATTTTTAGTAAACAAGGATCCTGTAGCCATTAGCATTCTCTATCCTGATGGTTAACTTTTTTTTTTTTTTTCATTCACTTTATCTTTGTTTCAAACACATCCTTAGACTGATTGCCAAAAGCATTCCTCAATACCACCTCAACTGCTTCTCCAGTCCTGCCACTCCTCTCTTGAATACCATATCTATTAACAAACTCTTAAAGAACCGGAATCACCACACTACTGTCACATGGTTCATATGTTGCAACATCATCACGAGAGTTCGTAAGTGCAATCTGGTAACCACTTTCATAAGGGCCTCCAGGACATGGTAATGTACCCGGGATGGAGTGAGGACAATTGTTGAAGTAGGTGACGTTTATATCAGTTAGGGGACCATTTTGGAAGTCTCTCTAAGGAAGATAAATGAAATGAAATGACACTGATTTTAGCAAGCTTAATTTGTGAGAAAATATAAATTGAAGAACCAAGAGTACGTATCTTTCCAAACTATCCATCACAGTTTATTTGAGACTTATCAAGTCTTTCCTTTCAGGTTGTGATTAAGAGAGTATTGGACTAGTTCATCACTTTCTACGTCACAATAATAGATTCTACTAGGTACTCATTCTAATCTAATTTGAAGATAATCTTCATGTTCACATGGAAAACGAAGTTTCCCGTGCAATTATTTCATTGTATAAGTTGCTCGGAAGTTTCTATGTAGGTATATGTGTTCTTATTGAACTAAAACTTTTCAAAACTAACACACATGCCAACACCATCATTTTTCTTTCATTTGACCTTGTTTACTTCAGAAGATGATAGCCACATCAGAATTATCCCTTAAATTTCGTATCGGTTTCACGCCTGAAATAAAATTCCATAATTGAAATTTCTACCATAGTTCAATGGCCTAATCGAGCAGCCAAGCAATCTGAGTTGATCAGGGGGGAGATTGTTTGAAGTTGGTGGCAAGTTCCATGGTGTTACAGTGGCATTGTAATGATGTTAATGCTCTTTGTTTTTTGGCAATAAAGCAGGGTCGATGGTTTCCTGTAGGAGTGGGCATTTCAGACCGAAAACTCGGACCGAACCGACAACCGGACTGATCGGGTCGGGTCGGTTTTTTATTTATTATTAAAATTTCGGTCTTAAAACCTGGCTCGGCCCGATGTTTCTGGTCCGGTCCTCGGTTATCCTTTCTGAAACTCATTGGGTAACCGGCTTGGCCCGGTATGAATAAAAAACCTCAAAAGGTATGAAGGGTCTCGTTGTTTGTTGTCCGCAGTGTTGACCAAGATCTCGTCGAAGATCTTGTAAAGACCCGGGACATAGCTGACCTCGTGACGGACCATATCATAGTTGTCATAAACCCAAAGGGTTTACGAGTGGTGCTCGATGGAGCCGATGTATGTGTCGGGGCGGAAGAGGATGTGCTCGAGCTAGGATTTCTTCTGGTAGGTCTCTTCGATGGTTTTTTTGCCCCCGATGTTAGCATTGTTGCTTGATTGTAAAGGGAGGGTTTTGTCGATCGCCATGGCGAAGAGGAGACACTGAGAGGGTGTCGAGACCAGAGAAAGAGAGTGAAAGCGATGAAATGTGGAGATGGAGGGGTTTATAAAACAAAACGGTATGGATGTTTGAAATTTGAACCTGAAGCAAGGTAAGCAGGTGTTTCCAATGAAGAATCACTGAATCAGGATGGATGGGTTGGCAGAGATCACGATGGCGAGCTCGGTGTTGCTGAGATCGCGAGAAAGAGCTCGGTGAGTGAGAGAGATGAGAGATCTGAGAGAGATGAAAGAGCTCTGTGAGTGAAAGAGATGAGAGAGGTCTCTAGAATTCCTGATCTCAAATTGATCTCTCAAATTTGGGAATTTTTTTTTGTACCGAGATCGACCCGAAACAGGCCCAGAATTCGGTTAACCGGGCCTTGGTTAACTAGCCCAACTCGGTCTGGTCTCGGGCCTCAAAATTGCGGGCTTAAAAATATCGGGTGGGTTTTTAGTTTTTAATTTTCTGGTCGATTACCCGGACCTGCCCATCCCTAGTTTCTTGGTTAAGATAACGAATCTGATATGGGAAGCGCAAAAGCAATTGTTCAATGGCAGTTGGCATACTCATCGGACAACTCAAATACGGTGAAGTATCATGTTGCTCATTATGTTTTTACTAAGAAATTGCCTTGTGCTATTCACACCTTTGCCAATCAAATATCAGTTGTCATCATCCCAACCAGAGTACAACTTGAATGACCCTAAATGGGCAGAAGCCATGGCTGAGGAAATGCATGCTTCGGAAGAAAATCAAACATGGAACCTTATAAATTTTCCAGAAGGAAAGAAATGTTGATTGTAAGTGGGTATTTACGGTGAAACATAAGCGAAGTGGCACTATTGATAGGTATAAAACAATGTTAGTGGCTCGTGGTTTTATTCAAACTTATGGTATTGAGTATCAGGAGACTTTTGCACTTGTAGCAAAGTTAAATATTGTTTGGGTTTTATTATCTATTGCTACAATGCTGATTGGCCTTTATAGCAGTATGATATAAAAATGCTTTATTACATGGAGATTTATCCGAAGAATTTTATACGAGTATGCCACCTGGATACAATGCTTTTGGTAATACTAGTTTGGTATGTAAGTTGAAAAATGCTCTATATGGTCTTAAACAATCACTGAGAGTATGGTTTGGCAAGTTTCGGCTAGTTATGCAGAAATATGGATATGGGCATAGTAACGTTGATCTACACTATTTTTGAAAAAACAAAATGGCAACCTAACAACACTTATTATTTATGTGGATGATATGACTATTATTGGTGATGATGTTGATGAAATGACTAAGTTGAAAGCTTATTTGACATCCGAATTTGATATGAAAGATCTTGGAGATTCGAAGTACTTTTTGGGCATTTAAATTACCCGATCTAAGCAAGGAAATTTTTTTGTCACAACGAAAATATGTTATTAAAGGAGACTGGCATGCTTAGTTGCAAGTAGGGGTGGGCACGGTCCGAGTCAGTTCGGGTTTGGGCTAATCCCGGTTCCGGTCCCGGTACAGTGAAACGGGAACAGTATGAGTCGGGAAATCAAATTTTTTGGGCTGACCCGATTGGTACCAGACTGTTTTGAACCGGGACAATCCGGGTCGGGACCATGCCATCCCGGTTCTAAAAAGGCCCAAGCCCAACAAGTACGTGGGCGTGAAAAAATTGGGCTTTTGACTTCAACAAAACTTTAAACAATAAAAAAGAATACAAACAACAACAATGACAACTTGAAGAAGAAGAAGAGAGGAGGATGAGGAGGTGAAGGAGGGGCCACGATGGGGGCTAAAAGAAATGTCACTAGAAAATTTGCTATTATGCCATTGAATCAAACTATGAAGATTAGAAGATTCAAACAACATTGGAGCTTTATCCACAAATGGACAGTAAAATCACATCTTCTGTTTTCTTCATTCACCCTTAATCTTCCTTTTTGTTCAAAACTGCAAGAAAAAGTCAACGTGCCCTCGCTAGATCTCGAACACCACCCTTAGGACGAGTAGCGGTCAGATCCGAAGGTGAGGGCGAGGGCGAGGGCGAGATGAGGGGCAGACACTTGGGATTATGAATCCTCTGATTATGAATGAAATTTATTAGGGCGTGAAAAATTGGGCTTTTGACGTGATAAAAGTACGTTGGCTTGGGCTTGCTACAGTAACCGGGATGGACCGAATGGTCCGGGACAAAATTTGTGAAAACCGGTTCCGTCCCAATTCAAACTGGTTCGGGATCGGGATAAAAACAACATAAACCGATTCATCCTGGTTTGAACCGGTTCGAAACCATATCAGTCCGGGTCAGTAGGGTCGGGATCGAAATTCTTGCCCACCCCTAGTTGCAAGCCTATTGGTACGCCCATTAAACAAAACCATGGCCTTTAGGAACTTCTAAATCAAGTTCTTACTGATAAGGAAATATATCAACGGTTAGTTGGTCGTCTGATTTACCTTTCACACACTCGACCGGACATTGCTTATGCAGTTAGTGTTGGATGTTGTTTTATGCATAATTCGAGTGACATCCATATAAATGTTGTTGTAAGAATTTTGGGGTATTGGAAGTAAACACCAGGAAAGGCTTTCTATTTTCTAAGCATAATCATGCAAAAGTTATGGTATATTGTGATTCAGATTGGGGTGATCTAGGAGACAAATGACGTTCAACTACATGATTTTAACTTTTGTTGGAGGCAACATAGTTACTTGGTTAGTAAAAAACAGAAGATTGTTTTGTTCTCCAGTACAGAAGCTGAATACAAGAATACAGGGCAATGGTTAAAAGGGATACAAGAATTATTATGGTTGAGACGGTTTGTGGCGAAGCTTGGTTTCCATCTGAAGGAACCAAGAAGTTATATTGTGATAATAAGTCAGTGATTAAGATTGCTGAGAATCCTATCCATCATGACCGAACTAAACATATAGAGATCGATCATAATTTCATATACGAGAAGTTTTAAGAGAAGATTGTCAAGCTGGGCATGAGTGATATCTATTTTCCATCTTGAGGGGGAGTGTTGGTGTGGTCATATAGGTTATTGTATCCTATTAGCTCACTGTTTCCTATATTGTTTTTGTTAGCTTATTGTTTCCTATTAGATTAATCATTGTACAAATATGTTCCCTATAATGTCACTGGTTCCTATTAGGTTAATCCTTGTACACCAAGACACCAATATTTTAGGATCTAGATTGATTTGCAGAGTTTTATAAAAAATATTCAATATACAAATTTATCTCTTCGTTTGACAAAAATTTCACACATTCATTGCACAATTTAGCATCCATTTTGTAATTTACTTCAAACCCAGCACTCAACACTGCCTCCACTGTTGATAAAACAGTTCCTTCAAGAATAAGAACTGTGATTTTAACATTACATCGCAAAAGCACCAGATAAAAACCCACTGGATCAATCTCACTCAAAACTGTAGTGTCACTAGAGGTACCGTTAATGGAACAGATGAAATGCCTAGGTACCTTAGTAAGAAAAGGGCATCAGTAAAATAAATTGAAGTAAAGGGTCAAGGTGTTTGGGTAACTGAAGAGAGTTTTATGAGAATCATCATTTTCTGGGCAGTCAAGCTAGAAATCTGGGTGTCCACAGTAATCAGGTCGGGTACAGCTTCAGAAAGAGTAACTGATGTTCTTGATGAATCCACAATCAAAGTCTTGTAAGCAATTGGAGTACCTAAAATCATTTTCAGCTTGGGAGATAGATGAGGATAGATAGAAAATGACCATGAAAAGGAAGATCAAGGAGATGAAAGGATGCATGTTGGGTGTATAACGAAAATAAGTCCATCTTAGGGAGATGAATGAATCAAGTGATTCTGATTTTAGCAAGCGTTGTTGAAAAATCAAGGGCGTCTTTGTTGATTTTTTGGTGTAGATATTTTCTTTGGTATGACTTTGACTTGAGACTTACAAGTCCTAATCTACACAACAACTGCTCAATTAGACTGATTCAGTGTCTCATGACATGATATATATATATATATCTATCCCTTAACCCCTCCCACCTAGATGCTGCCGGTTGGGTTCGATTTTGTGATTTACTGCTCAATCACTAAGCCACTACACCTTTGACAGTCTTATGACATGATATATATATTTTTTTCTTATAGTCGAAGTATTCTGAGCAGCTGGAGTGGTACCTATAATCATCTTCAGCTTGGGAGATGGACAAGGGAAGAATGAAGGTGAACAAGAAAAATGAGATTAAGGAGACGAAAGGAACCATTTTGGAAGTCTCTCTAAGGACGATGAATGAAATGAAGTGACATTGATTTTAGCAAGCTTTGTGGGAAAATATAAATTGAAGAACCAAGTATACATATCTTTCTAATCTATCCATCACAGTTGACTTGAGATTGATCGAGTCTTTCTTTTCAGGTTGTGATTAAGAGAATATTTATAATTATTTGTAGAATAGTTCATCACTATCTGTCAAAGGTGTGATGGTTCAATAGTTGAGCAGTGATGAACGGTACTACTAGTTCACGGGTTCAAACTCAGTCTGCGGCATTTGGGTTTGCAGGGGTTATATTTCAAAAAAATCCAGATTGGCCTCAAGACTTTTCACATTGCACCTCACATATATCTGCTTCAATTGAAACCCAACCCAACAGTTCCGGGTGCCGACCCACCGGGTTTGGCCTTGTCAAAGTTGCGGCTTCTCTAATGGTATCGTTAATATGGGTGTAAGTGAAGGGCAAGTGAAGAATAAAGTCAAATATTGTGTAACAACACCTGGGGGATCACTGAAGAGATTATTATTGACAATTGACATCAATAGTAGTATGGTTAGAAATGGGAATGAGGCATCGAGAGCTATTGGAGTAACTAAATCATCCAATTGGACATGGTAAGGGAAGACCGAAGACAATGAAAATATGGAAGGACATTGAGGGGATTGAAAGAATGCATTTTCATTTTGGGTGCATGTAGTGGTCTGTCTAGTGGAGATGAATGAAGTGATTCTAAACTTATGTGTTCGTCTTTTAAGTACTGGTTCTTAGGGGAATCTAATTGCTTTTAATACTAGGGAGCCTGTAGTTTTATTAGTAATTTATATAATATAAGAATCAGAAATTCTAGGCAGCCTAGGTATTGCTGCTTGGGGCGAATTTTACATTTTGCCCCCCATCCTCTTTAAAACCTTTTCAAAAAAGTGTTTAAAGAGGAGGGGCAAAAATGTAAAATTTGCTCCCGGCTGCCTAGAATTACTGAAAGTTGGTCAATTAGTCTACTTTCAGGTTTTAATTCATATTTATAATCTAAGTTTTCTAGAGCATTACCATGGAAATTTCCCTCGACCCCTAGAATTTTCGAAGTTTATAAAAAATTTTACACCCATCCCTTGCTCCCTTTCCTTTGACCCCTATAATTTTCGAAGTTTTCTATGTTTAATTTCAAGTGGCGCACACACACTGAACTGAACGCTAAATTTTTATATAATCAATTAATCAAATATCATGTTTCGATGATATAATATTTAAGCCTTAGCAAGGGAACATGAAGTATTAATTACATTTTCACATTCAAAATAGTGATGAAGGCAAAAACACAAGGTTCATATCCATTTTACTTCTACTATACTTGTCCAGAATTAGATTTTTGGCATTCTGTAGTAAAGAAACTTGAGCGCGAATAGTGCATACCTCTAGAGCACGCCCGCTTATTAGGACCGTGTCGACAAAAGCACTGAAGGCTACCCATATCCCGATTAAATCCACATTGCCCATCAGATTTCTCACACTCCTTGCATTCTTCAGCATCCACATCGTACTGCACTTGAAACCCCTGCTTCAACATATCCTCCACAGTTGCATTTGGGGAAGCAGCCGTGGTAAGAACTGGAATTGTGATTGCTGTCCAGCATCCTAGCAGCTTTGGATATAAACTTGCTGGGTCGGACCAACTCGAAAACCCCACCATAGGGCTACCACTAATATTACAAATAAAATCCTTGCCGCCAACTTCTCTTCCAACTAAAGAGCAACCAAAGGCTACTGTTAAGTTCTGGGTCACAGGAGTTGGGTAAGTGAAAAGACGGGTATCAATGGTAGTGTTAAACATGGGTCCTACTGGGCAATCACCATTCCATGAATCTGTTCTTGCAATATGGAGTGTTTGGTTGGTTTCATTGATTGCCAAAACCCGGTATTTTCTATCAGTGATTGTTATCACCGGGTCATCATTTTCTAGACATTCAAGCTTGAAATTCGGATGTCCACAATAATCGGGTCGACTTCTGCCCCAGAAAGGATAACTAATGTTTTTTAAAGTTCCACAATCAAAGTGTTGTGAACAAGTGGAGAACCTAAAATCAACTTCAACTTCAGTTTGGGACGTGGACAATGGTAGATTGAAGATGAGCAATAAGAAGATAAAGAAGAAGGAGATTGAGCAGAGGAAGGGATGCATTTTGGGAGGGAGGACAATGTGAAAGACGTTTGGAAGAGACATTGAATGAAGTGATCAAGATGTTGAATTTTATAAGACGATTGGTCCAATTAGGAATAGTGTTAATTTGTCATTTGTGTTCAATTAATTTCTTTCATGATGTCAGGAGGAGAAGAAATGGCTGTCATGTTCAATTGTATAGGGTTTGAAAAAAAGTTATTGATTTGTTTGGTTTTTGATTTGTAAAATAGTTCATTTTTTTAAACAGGAAAAAAAGTTAATTATTGACTAATTTCATTAAGTAAAATATTGATATAATTATTTTGTTTAATGATCTTTGAAATTTCTTTTGTATCAGAAATAGAATTGGATTTTTCAAATGAGAGGTTATAAGAGTATGTCCTTGTATTTGTATATGGATTTTTTCTAAAGGAGGCAAAATTGATTCAACAACAGAATTTTTTTTCGGGTGCCAAGGTTTAGAAGCATTCTTTACAACATTCTAAAATGGTATAGGATCTTTGATATCTTCACAGAATTGATAAACAATTTACCTAAACTGATCCTTTGATTAGGAGTAGTTTGAGAATAAAATGTTTCTCTTTTATCAGAATTGTAATCCATAGAAAATTCATTTTTTACTTTTTGTTTATTTAAAACAAATTCAGTGTTTAATGTATTTAATTGTGCATGATCTGCCATCTCAGATTGAGTTGGAGATCTATCAGAAGGTTGTTCTGATGGTTGATTGTAGATGGGTTGCAGGATCTGAGGATGATAAGGATGATTCCTTAAATTTGCCAAATCAATATGAGGAAGATCCTAAGGATGTTGTGCACCAATCCACGAAAAACTCACCCCACTAAAAACCCAGTCCTGTCACGGGCTCCAAAATGGTGCACACCGGCGGACCTAACACTATTAAAGGAAATAGCAGGCTGTCGCATAAGTGACCTAGTTCTCTTAAGGAGCTGAGGTACAATACTGCCAGCCAAGCACACTCCACGGACAACAAGCCGCTAATATAGTCCGAGGAACCACGACACCACGATGCAGACCGAGTTCGGTTTTTTGACTACTCGCTGCATCAGGATAATATAGTCCGAGGGACCAAGATGTCGCACAAAGGCCGTGTCTAATCCTGTTCAAGATACCGACAACTCACCCAATAAGTGACCTAGTCCGCTTAACAAGAACTTAGCCAATTTGGGCAAAAATGGTTCCTCAACAACCCAACTCTTGTTCAGGATTGGAATCTATTATAAAGTCTAGCCCAGATGGGCGGAGACGACTTCTTCCCAGCTCAAGTACTCTCAAGGATTGAGCGAGATGAGTAAAGGAATCTAGCCCGTTCGGGCATAGATGGTTCCTAATTAACCCAATTCCTAATCAGGATTGGGGTCTATTACGAAATCTAGCTCAGACAGGTGAGTTGACTTATTTCCAGCTCAATTCCTCTCAAGGATTGAGCTAGATGAGTAAAGGAATCTAGCATGTTCGGGCAGAGAAGGTTCCTCAACAACCCAACTCATGTTCAGGATTTGGGCCTATTATGAAGTCTAGTCCTGACGGGTGGAGACGACTTCTTTCTAGCTCAAGTCCTCTCAAGGACTGAGCTAGATGAGCACAAAAATCAAGTCCGTTTGGGAAAAGATGGTTTATCAACATCCAACTCCTATTCGGGATTGGGGTCTATTACGCAGTCTAGGCCCAAACACCTCAAGTGTTCTCAAGGATTGAGCCAAATGAGTACAGGAATCTAACCCATTCAGGTAAAAGTGATCCCTCAACAACCTAACTCCTGCTAGAGAACAGGGTTTGCCATGGATGTCCAATGTGGAAAAAGCAAAGGCGACTCCTCTTCAACTCAAAGTTCTCCTTAGGACTGTAGGTATATGGTACCGAATTCAAGTCATTCAAGAAATGGTTTCTCAAACAACCAAACTATTGTACGGAGTCAGAGAACATTAAGGAAGTTCAGTCTTCAACGTGAAGACAATTTCTGCACAAGCTCAACTACTAAGGGAGAGTAATTACGCCACTAAAGTAACATGACCTAGACAAACAAAAGTGACTACCCTACAACTTAACTATCACAAAAGATTAAGTTATTACTGTTGTCATAATATGAGCCCCAGACAAGCCAAGAAAGGGCTCCAGTCAAGACTAAAGCCCTAACTTCAGGTAGGGTGAATACACTCGCCTACTTAGCCTAATTTTCTAAGCAAGAATTGGAAATGGCAAGTACGACAACTACAACACTCGTCTACTCAGCCTAATCTAAGCAAGAACTGGAAATGGCAAGTACGACAACTACAACACAGACAAAAAGGGAAAGAATTTTTTTTCTCATTAATAAAGTCCTCAGTACAAGAAACCGCTCATTCAGCGGGAGCAAAGTCAGGAATATCTCATTGAGAAACATAGTCAGAAGCAGCTTAGTGGGCAACAGGCTCTAGGACGTCGAGATGGGTAGCCGTCTCCGTGGCACCTGAATTGGCTTCAAGGCCACCTTATGGATCAGAGAAAGAGTCGTCCGCCTCCTCGAATTGAGCTTAAGCAGGAGGCCTGTAAGCGAAAAGATTCCAATAGCCATGCGCTTCCCATATCATATTCGCTATCTTAACCAGAAAACCACCATCCCAGAGCATTAACATGATTCCAGTGTCACTTACTTTAACATCATAGAACTTGCCACCAACTTCAAACGATCTCACCCCTGATCAACTCAGATCGCTTGGCTGCTCGATTAGGCCATCGAACTTGGTAGAAATTTCAATTATGGAATTATATGTCACGCATGAAATTAATACGAAATTTAAGGGATAATTCTAATGTGGCTATCATCTTCTGAAGTAAACAAGGTCAAATGAAAGAAAATGATGGTGTTGGCGACTTGGCGTGTTAGTTTTGACAAGTTAGTTCACGAAGAACACATACACCTACAGAGAAACTTCCGAGCGACTTATACAATGAAAAATAATTGCACGGGAAACTTTGTTTTTCATGTGAACATGAACATTCTCTTCAAATTAGATTAGCATGAGTACCCGCCAGTAGAAATTGATGAACTAGTCCAAATAATAATAAATACCCTCTTAATCACAACCTGAAAGGAAAGACTTGATAAGTCTCAAGTCAACTGTGATGGATAGATTGGAAAGATACATATAATTGGTTCTTCAATTTATATTTTCCCACAAAGCTTGCTAAAGTCAGTGTCACTTCATTTCATTCATCTTCCTCAGAGAGACTTCCAAAATGGTCCCCCAGCTGATATAAACGTCACCTACTTCAACAATTGTCCTCGCTCCATCCTGGGTACATTACCATGTCCTGTAGGCCCTTTATGTAAAGAATTGTATTGAAAATATTGTTCTCCCTTCATTGAAATAGAATACAAGCTTATATAGAGCTAACTTTGACATAACCTAATAGAAATAGAAAACCTAACAAACTTAGGAAACCAAAATACAATAGGAAATCTAACCAAACTTAGGAAACAAATCACTAGCCATCAGAAAGTTTCCTAACCCCATAAAACTTCTAACCCCATAAAACTTGCAACACAATATGCTAAAATATATTTTCCTAACAATAAGATGTATTTCCAAATACTGAAAGATATTTTCCTAACAATAGGATGTATTGACTTCTATTCTCTAACACCTTATCAAAGTGGATACCAGATTGCACTTACGATCTCTCATGATGATGTTGCAACATATGAACCATGTGACAGTAGTGTGGTGATTCCGGTTCTTCAAGAGTTTGTTAATAGATATGGTATTCAAGAGAGGAGTGACAGGACTGGAGAAGCAGTTGAGGTGGTATTGAGGAATGGTTTTGGCAATCAGTCTAAGGATGTGTTTGGAACAAAGATAAAGTGAATGAAAAAATATAGTTAATGCTAATGGCTACAAGATCCTTGTTTACCAAAATCTCTTATCATGTGTACAGATAATCTTTTGTGATTTAGTTATACGCAACTGTTTATAGAACAGTGTTTACCTTTACAACTTTTAAACACAAGTATTTGTTATTCAACTAAAAGTGATAGAAATCAGTAGGAAGATATGCATGTGCTTTCACTAACTGTGAACGATTTGATGATTGTGCTGCAGGGACGAGCCAAAGAAGGTTATAATAGGTATATATTGATCCAATTCATTCTATGCCACAGAAAATTAAATTATCACGAAAAGAGCACTATTATCATAACTGCAACAGATGCTTTATCTTATTTGACTTCTATCTCTTCTATTGTGTACAGGTGCCATAGTGGCTGGAACACTCCTCACAGTGGCAACAATAGCTATTGTATTTTGTTGCTCAAGAAGAAAACCAAACACTTTAATTGTCATGTGGTGAGAGAAAGGCAGAGAAGTGCAAAAAGGTTGAAGCTTTCGATCTTAAAACATTGTGAGCTATTGGAGTTGAAACGATGCAAGTATAAAGATGTTAAGAAAATGACGAACTCATTCAAACACAAAATAGGCCAAGGAGGTCATTCAAGGGACAACTACATGACAGAAAGCAGTGGTCGTGAAGGTCATGAGTGAATCCAAAGGTAATGGTAATGAATTCATCAACGGAGTTGCAATTATTAGCAGGACTTCCCATGTTAACATAGTTACTTTGCTAGGCTTTTGTATTGAGGGCACGAAAAGAGCCCTTATATAAAGTAAAGGAACATTCAACAAAAATATGCAATTTTAACGGAGTTTTGTTCAGATTATTCTTTATCACCAACAGAGTTATTGACTTCAGCATCGGAGTGCCTTCGGCCACAAAACGGGTGGTCTTTGGCAATCTAACATTTGTTTTGCAGGTTAGATTTATAGGAGACTAGATTTGGACGCATCAGTTTGGTGTCGTCCGTGGGAACGACAATTTTCTTTAAAAAAATAGAGTTTGTAGTTGGAAACCTCCTTAGTTCTAATTCGTGATAAAAGGTTAGAACAAATTGAGCATTTTACAGACCCCCAACCTAGCAACAATGAAAGCAATCCTTCCACTTGTGAAGCTTGGATTGCTAATAATGCATACTTCAGTCGACCATGGTCCAAGCACCTCCACAAAAAAACTCTGCCAACTGTATCCGAGAAAATAATTAAGTTCCTCCAGAACTTCAGCAAGTGAATCTCAAAGGCAACAAACCACCATAAGATGCCCCGTAGAACGATGGGATCTCTACACAGGTTTCATTTAGGATCGGGGTCACAGATGTGTTATATGAATTGGCCAGACCGTCGTTCTCTAACGTACTCATGGTAACTCCTCTACTGAAAAAGTTCATCCCACCAAAGCTCGAGGCGTACGATGGCACCACTGATCTGACAGACCATCTGTGACACTTCCACACATGATGGCATTGAAAGAGAACACGGAGTCCATCCTATGTCGAACATTTCCAACCAGCCTCAACTCCACGGCGATTAGTTGGTTCAACAACCTACCACCGAGGTCGATAGACTCCTTCCAAGTGCTAGCCACTGCCTTCATCACAAGGTTCATTGGCAGCAAGCGGATGAGAAATGATGCACACTACTTGCTTCACATCAGACAGAAGCTCGAAGAAACTATAAGGGGTACGTCACTCATTTTACTAATGAGTTGACTATGATTGACGGGTAGCAGCAATGACACGGCCATTTCCACCTACACCTCCGGACTAAAAAGAGGATCATTTTACAATTCTCGAAATCTAGACCCTTTGAAGAATATGGAAACCTTGTTGATGACTGCCCAAAAACACATCACCCTCGAGGAGATGTTAGCAGCAAAAAAAATGAACCGAATTCAAAGGGAGGTCCAATTGAAGAAGAGAGAAAAGAGAGATGATAGACCTCGAGAGGAAAACATCCAGTCGAAGAGGCATTAGACCAATGGGATATCCGAATTCTACTAGCAGGAGCCCGAAAGCTGCAATCTACAAGGCCCAGACATGAACGGGTTGACAAACATAGTGAAGAAGACTTATAAACCATACACCGCCTTAAAACGAGTTGAGCAAGCATACTGAATCCATGGCGAAATGGGACGATGTCAACTGCCGCTCAAAATGAAAGGAAACCCAGATGAGCGAGACAAAGTAAGTACTGTTCTTTCCACAAGGATCACGGGCACGACACTGAAGACTGCTATAAACCTGGAAGGACAAATTGAGTACTGGGATTCAAAAAGGGCGACTCGAGGAATTCGTCGAGCTGCCAAACAAGCAGTCTAAAGGGAAATAGAAGGTAGACGCTACTACAGGATCAAAAGAACAACCTAGAGAACTAATATATACCCTACACTGCATATCTAGAGGAAATTAACAATTTTACCGATCCAAGAAGCGATCAATGGCAGCACCCAATCTGCTAATCTAAATCGAAACAGGAGCACCAATATCATTGAACGAGACCAAAAGAACCACTACAACAACTCACAACGGGAAACACAGACATTTACATTCAGGCAAAAATCAACCAACTGATTGGAGTTTGAGGGTCTCACTGACGAACCACGAGCTTGATCCACATTATCCTTTGACAAGGGCAACCAACGCTTCCCTCATTATTGACAAAGGAACTTACGTAAATGAATTCGATTCCGTCGAATAAATTTGATACAGTTGCAAGGTCTGAAATCTATAAGTTCATGGAAGCCTTGGCAGTTGGCGCTGATGTGAGCATAATTGGACAATTTGGTACTGGATTCCACTTAGCTCACCTGATTGCCAAAAGAATCACCAATCGAAATACCTTGAAGAGCGCACACCCATGGATTTCTTGAAGAGCACACACCCAAGGATTTGACAAAGAAACATTCTGAGTTTATTAGCTACCTCATGATGACCGTATACGTGACGGAAAAACTATCAATGCTACAGGAGAATCGTATAAAAATGTTGCAACAAATGAGTTTTAAAATAGACACAGTCAATTCAAGATGAAACAACACCAAAGCATATTCTAGGGCGATACGAAACCAAAGACAATCTAAAATTTGATAAGAGTATTCCACAAACAACAAGGGTGTGCAGGAATCAACCCCATGTCATCATAAGGGACTACATCAATCAAGCAGCAGTCAAGCAGAAATATACATTGCATAGACTATTCATAAATGAATCCTAGTTGTAATTGTAATACCCACAAAACAAGCAGACAAGCTAAGATGACCAACATTACGAACCAAGAAGTTCTAGACAAAGAAAGAACAACTACTTCGATTATAAGAATGTTAAGCATCTAAAATAGGATTATCATTAAAACTCCAAGTTCAAACCCTCCATATTACGTTCAAACAATCAAGTTAAGTCAAGGCATTAAAGCCAAACGATTCAAAGCCAACTAGCACGATCAACATGTTGAGATACAAATAAAAAGGTTAGGACGTATAAATCTTCAGACATAAACAAAAACTCTTTGGTCCTGATCAAGCCACGAAGTAAATCTACAAAAAGTTGGGACGTTTATAAATCAACTTACTAGTAAAAAATCTTTCTGGCCGACTTACATGTCGGATCCCCCACGAAGTAAAACTCTTGACATATAAGTCAAGAATGTACTAATAAAAACCTTCTGGTCGACCAACATGTCGAACCACGAAAGTAATAGTCAGACATATAAGTCAAAACCATACGTAAAACGCCTTTTAGCCGACCAATATGTCGGACCATGGAGTAAAAGTCTGAACGTATACATAAAAAAACCTTTTGGCCGACCAATATGTCGACAACGGAGTAAAAGTCTAGATGTATAAGTCAAGACGTATTCGTAAAAACTTTCTGGGTCGATCAACACGTCGAACCACGAAGTAGGAGTTTGGACATATAAGTCGACATATTCATAAAAACCCTCTGGACGACCAATATGTCAGACCATGAAGTAAATCTACAAAAGTTGGACGTATAAGTGAACTTACTCGTAAAATCTTATGGTCGGACCAATATGTCGAACCATGAAGTAAATCTACCCAAGTTGGGACGTATAAGTCAACTTACGCGAAAAATCTTTTGATCAAACTAATCGTCGGACCAAATGTACCAAGGTATGAATAAAGAGATCAATGCACATTTATTATGTACGATCAGATACTGTGATTGATCCAAGACAATAAAAATTTGCAACCACGAAAGAATAACATGCAACTCAACGAACGATAAATACAATAAAGTCAAAGCACAAGGATGTCAACAAAGAGAAACTTGTCATTCATAACGCTATTCAAGTTACATCTGAAGAAGAAGATAGAATAGTTGGAAAAGAGACATTAGAAATGATCAAAGCATCTCTAGGAGGAGGATCTGCAACAACATTAGCAGCAAGAGAGACGAAGGTCTCTCTTCGACAGCAGGGATCGACGATGGAACGGGATCGGAAGGAGGAGGAGACGATGGTTTTTCATCAACCGGATCACTTGTTGGATCCAAAACACATTCCTCGCCATCATCGTCCTCAAAAACCTAGTCAACCAAACCACAATATTTAGACAAATTAATGTCATCCCCCTCATGTAGTCAACAAGGTCTATTCGTCCATCGACAACTCTCCTCCAATCCGCTACTTCCGCAATCTTAGTTGCAGCGAACTCGTTCTTGGTCGAAATAAGTTGTCCTATGATGGTGGTCAACATTGTGAAAACATCTGACTTAACATCATCAAACACAGTGGTTAATTGCTCCACCCGTTCCTCAGCAACCTTATGGCTGAATGATTGCTCAATAACAGAACGCATGGCCTCATCATGATCAACCTTCTTGACAGACAACTCCCTTTCCACCTCGTCCAGCCGATTATGGACTTCGTTCAACTCAGTCTTAGAAGACTCAAGCTCAACAGCGAATTTGTCTCGCGCGGTCTCCACCTCTCTCAGAGAAGCATGAGTAGCCCCAACTGCCTTCTCTTCCTCTACACAACAAGCTTTGAACATGTCCAACTGACAAAGAACATGAGAGACCACCAGTAATTGTGTTTCCATCTTCCTCTTCAGAGCAGACACCTAACCACGGGCTGCCTGAGAAACTGACCCCATC